>QLOI01000428.1:46962-63052 GCA_003313605.1 Tuber umbilicatum | reverse complement strand
GGCCACAAGACTTGACCTCCCTTACCCTGAACCTCATAAAATTCACCTCCCAAACGGCCTGCTCTGCCCTCCTCTCCTCTCTCATATCCGCCGCCCCGCGGTTATCCGCCATGCACGATATAGCCATTTGGTGCATCCTAGACATGGACTGGCGTACCCGTGGCACCTTTCGCGAGACATGGGGGCCCAAGGTTAAGTCCGCCTTTCGAAGATGCTGGACCGGAGGTGGTGGTGGTGAGGTAAAGTTTGATAATTCGAGACCGGCCGAGACGATGTATTCTGAGCAGGACTTTTTAGACTTTAGGAATAGAGAAGGTGGAGGAGGTGGCAAGGGAGAGGGGAGGAGAAATGGTGGAGCAGGGAGGAGAAGTGGCGGAGTGGGGATACTGGGCGTTAGAAGAGTGACCGAGAGTGATGATGAGGATTATACCGAGTAGTAGTTAGGTTTGATTGTTCATGGGGTCTGTCTGTCACTCGGGGTTGGGGTTGGTTGTTTGCTTGGGCTGAGGAGGAAACGTTGGGCCTAATTGAGAGAAGAAGGAACTTTGTACGATACTCGGATGTTTTACTTTAGCTGGGTTAATTAATGGAACGATTTGTTCAATGCTTGCGGCACTTATCCATGTCTTGTCGAGATCAAATCTCACAGCGATTAGCATCACATGAGCTGCTGGGCTTGGGCTCCCTAAAGTCGCCCCAATCATCACGCTCGGACACACCAAAAACACCAGCGCTCAACCCGTTGTACGGACATCACATGAATTAGGTATCAAACACATGCCGAGAGCAATCCCAACCATCTCTATTCCCTATCCCTATTACAGAGAAACAAGATGAAAGAAGCAATAACCCTAACCAATCAATCAATCAATCTCAATAACCTCCAGACCCTTTCCCTTCCCCTTTCCCGCCTCATCACCCTTCTTCTTCCTCCCACCGGCGTTACCGCCCCTTAGCGTCTGTCCCGACCCCGAAAACACGCTCTCCTTCTTCTCGCCTTGCTCGCCATCCTTCTTCTTCACGGGCTTGATCTCGTACCCAAAGAATAGCTGTCCGGGCGGGAGGCGGAGCGGTTGTGGGCCTGTGCCTCTCCTAACGGTTGGAGCGGGGATGGCGGGTGGTGGAGGATTCGAGGATACGCCCGCGACAGGGGTGCTAGGCTTATCCTTTGGGGTACTAGTTTTCGAGCCCTTGAGCTTTTGGCCGCCGCCCGCTGTGAAAAAGGACTGTTTCGCTCCGGGGGTAGAGGTAGAGGCGGTGCTAGATGGGGCTATAGCTGCGTAGTTTATGCTCCTAGCCATGCTACCAGCTTCGCCCAACGGTGTGATGTTTCTCCCCCCAATCACGCTTCCGGGTCTTGATGACTGCGGGGCACGACTAGGCTCGACGTACCCGACCGGGGGAGCAAAGTCGACGGATATATCCGTTTCAATGGTTGTTATAGCGTTCATCTTGGTCCCCGGCTTGACCTCCAATACAGCAATCTCGAAAACCTCATCGTTGTAGAAGAAGGAGAATATATCGCCGACCGTCAACGCGGAGAAGGTTCTCAGGGCGTTCTCAAGAACGGCTTTAGGATCCGTGATAGACGTTATGAAGGCCATAGACTGGGGTTGGAGCTTTATGAACGTCCCGGCGAGGAGGTCTGTGGATTTGATTTGTAGGAGCTCGCCGGGTTCTAGGAGGAGGGTTTGCATCATCTACTCATCCCCTTACATCAGTTTGCTTCCTAGAAAGACATGCAGGGAAGGAAGGAAGGTGGCGGATAGCTACCCAATGTGGCAGATAAACCCTCCCCTCCTCCGCAATAAACTCCAACACACCCGCGTGAGTGACTTTATCCTTCGACCCGTTCCTCAGCTCGAACAGCATCGGGTAGGCAATGTGCAGCCGCGACAACTTATCCAGGGCGGACGGCGGCATGATGACTTTCCCACCGTAGTTCAAATCCGCGCGTTCCGCCCCAGGCATCATGACGACGGGGTAGCAGCGGAGGTACTCGTCGAAGCGCCGGTTGCGCGAGCGGTAGCCGGGGACCATATCTTCATCGTCGTAGAAATGCCCACCGAACTATTCGCGGCCCAGGACGACAGTCGGGTTAGCTTAAATCCAGAGGACGAGACCCCCAAACGCCCGACTACAGGCCCGTCGGGACAATAAAAAGTTGCATGAGGGGACACGACAACCACTTACCATTTTAAAAAGAAGTTTAACAGCTTGCGTAGTGATACCAATGACAGAGGTTTATCCTGAAAGGCTGCTGTGGAAGTTGTGCAGAGCTAGGTTGGTCAGCGAGGTTGTTGCCCTCCGTGAAAGAGGGTCCTTATCTTGACGTCAGCTTGACACGTGACAGGACGCTAACAACCATTCGCTCTATCACTCATAATCACTCGGACGTTCCGTCACGTTCGGTCCAGCCTGGATGGCTTTTGGAAGTATGATACTGTATTTCCGACGCGAGAATAGAACAGTATAATAATCTAGTCCTAACCTGACCCACCGCCGAACGGATACAGCCCTGGAAGACACCTCACCACGCCTAATATAGCGGAACACAAGCACCGCGCAGTGCATGAACTCCTCCACTACTCTCCCCTTCTCGATTTGCTTGACTTCCTTTTCCTTTTTTTTCACCCAGTTGGCAGCTCGACTGTATACTGCAGGCATCCTGCGCGTCCCAGCTTAGTATTCCAGCATAACACAAGCATGAGGTTCCACTATCAGGTACAGAAGGTGGGCGGATTTGGTTGGCCATGCGACACTAGAATATCACAGTCTACGAGTACTCCATCTAGTACTAGCCCAACACCAATATTGCGAGTAAATATATAGTGTACAATATACTGTAAAGAAATTCGCCGGCGCCATACTAGTACTACAGAGGATAATGCAGTACCCTAGTCCTGATTCTGCAAGACAGGTACTCAATTACTGTTCCCGTTACCCACAATTAGCTAAAGCCAATATACAACCCAGTAGAAAAAATTACTCCAATTCATCAGGCTAAATCTGTCCAGTGTTCTCCGATGCCCCCCCATCCCGTATAGAAGAGCACATAGTATTATAATCGTAAAACTACACCTCCTTCTACTATCAAACCTTATCATTGCACGCAATAAATTTATGTAGTAGACTTAGAAAAATATTCTCTACACAAGCAGTACATCCCCTTTATCGCCTCTGCGGCAGCTTGCCAACTCCGACCTAGCCCAACTACTTCCCACCGAACCGACGAAGGAAAGCAGGAAAAAAAAAAAAAAAAGCTAAAAAAACTAATAGGCGCGAACATAAGAACCCTGTTTCTAATCTGTTGGTGTTCCAGCGCGCCCACTCAGGGTGTCCACCAAATCCCTATAATCCAGCCAGAATGCCTTTCTTGGTCTTCTTGAATCCCAATCGGTTTCAACACCGCGAAGATCTTCAATTGAAGTGAACACGACACTAGCTCCAATGATACCAATGACTGCGCTCGTACTTGGATCTTCAAAAACCTCTTTGGGAGTCTTCTTGTTTGACTCAAGGAATTGAATGCACTTAACGGCCAATCTTACTGCCCGGACACGATCCATAGGAGACGGGGTACCACCTTGTTGGACGTGTCCGGGAATAGCAGTACGGGATTCGAATCGACCTTTTGCTTCATCGCGGATAATTGACGCAATAATTTCAGTAGTATAGGTCTTGGACGCTCTCTCGTTTCTATGAAAAATTTAGTAATTTGCACCGCGTAAACTTCTTACGGCAAACAAACCTCAAGATTAGCTTGCCAGCCCTATTCATTCCTTTATCGTTCGCAAAGCTCTCCCGGAGGTGATCAATATCATCCTTCAACATCTTGAGATTTATACCTTCTTCTGGCGTGTATACAGCCAGCGCGCCGACTGATAGTCCAGCCATAGTAGCCACATAACCAGAATTTCCCCCTTGGCATTCGACGACAAATACCCTCCTTCTGCTAGCACTTGCACTCTGTTTGATGGCATCACAGTACTCGATAAGTGCGTTCAAGCAAGTATCGCTCCCAATTGAAAATTCTGTTCCGGGAACGTTGTTGCTAATAGTAGCTGGCAGACAAATCATAGGGATTCTGAAGGCGGGATAACTATCCCTAGCGTTATGAAGCTCAGTGAGCGCATGGTATGCTTCAAAGCCACCAATAATGAGGAGGCCATCAAACTTGTACCGCTGGAAGAACCATGCAACCATTCCCATATCTTCGGATGGCAAAGAGCGGTTAGTTCCGATCTCAGAGCCCCCACGGATGGCCCAGCCTTCGACCGTAAGCCAGTTTAACTCCCGAACAGAGTCGTGACGAACCAGCCCGGGGAATCCATTGTGTATAGCAAATGGGCGATGGCCTCTATTGAGGCAAAAGGTAGCTGCCGCACGTGTAGCTGCGTTTATCCCTCCTGCCGGTGCTCCAACATGAATGATCGCAATCCTCATTCTCTACTTTCCATCAGTACAAAAAAGGGGGGAAAAGCACTTGGGAAGTGATTTCTGATAATCTCACCTTATCTTCAGATACTTTCTCCGAAAGCTCATCTGGCATTATCGTAGCCATATACGCCCGGTGGTATTCTTCAAATTCCGGGTCTCTCAGGTCCATGGCCCCTGCAAAATCCTTGCGTTTTATGCATTCCGCCACAGCTTTGGTCTAAAGCAATAAACGTTAGCAGTTTCCACAGCAATATCGTAGATGGCGGTTTGAATTTACCAGTCTAACAGCATCCATTAGAGGCTTCCGGGTAATCTTGTTTTCGTTGATTGCAATCATCGGACTCGGTGTATCAGGGGTAGACTCTAATACAGCTTTAACGGCCTCTCCACCTTGTAACGTAGCAAGAATCCTGTCGAATGCACAGGCATTCCCACCACGTTGGACGTGACCAAGAGTCGTGATTCTGGTATCCAATCTCAACTCATCTACAAGGATATCCCGAACATAAGTCGCTGTGATTGGCTTTAACTCTCTATCAACGGCACCTTCGGCCACAATGACAATGGTCTTGCGTTTTCCTGCCTTACGATGCTGGTATCAGTTAGTAGATGCAATTCAAGCGATAGGTAGGTAGGTTTGAATTTACTGTTTTAATAATGCGACACATCTCACTTTCCCATTTGTCCTGGGGTGGCTTTTCCGGTAGGAAAACAAAATCGGCACCGGTGCTCAATCCAGCCATTAATGCCAGCCAACCACAATGCCTTCCCATAACTTCCACAACAAATGCCCGAGAGTGGCTATAGGCTGTAGCGTCGATGAAATCCACTGCCTGACAAATTCTCGTAAGAGAACTATAAGCGCCAATGGTAGCATCCGTAGAAGACATGTCGTTATCAATACTCCCTACCAAACCAACAATGTTGAGGGTTTTGAAAGGTGAGCACTGTTCTTCAGTGAGCTCTCCCAACTTGACTAATTCCGACAATAATCCAGGCCATTCACTGCGGAAGATATCAGCTCCGGTCAGAGAACCATCACCACCGCAAACGACAAGAGCATCGATTCCAGCCAAGACCAAATTCTTTGCACCCTTCAACCTGCCCGCACGCTCCGTGAACGCTTTGCATCTAGCAGTCCCGATCAAGGTTCCACCCTCGGAGAGCCAACCTCGAACATCTTCCCAATGCATTCTCTTAATAAGCTCCCCGCCCTGCACCAATCCCTCGTATCCCTCATAGATTGCATAGGCCTCGCACCCTTGCGCAATGCTCATCCTGACCACTGCCCTAACGGCTGCGTTCATTCCGGGCGCGTCTCCACCACTCGTCATGACAGCAATTCGTTTCTTTACCCTGCCCGGGGTGCTGGGTCTCGTCTGATCCCGAACCTTTGGCTCCCTCAAAACGCCTAGCCCATACCCGGGCCCGACTCTAGTAAACGGATTTGCTTTGGAAGTAAATCCGACCAGGGTTCCCAATGGGTCATGGGTGTACACCTCCGAGGGTTCCTTTTCGTTGGGTTGGGATTGGAAGGTGATCTTCTTCTCCGAAAGAAGCTTGATTACCCTGTCCAAGCCAGGAGTGTACAAGATGACACTCATTGACTTTCCTCTCCAGTCGTAGGATTCCTGGCTGTTCGGCGGACCCGAGTGAGGAGCCACCGATTGCCTCCGAGGCCCGTCGGAGCCGTCTTTAAAATGAACGGCTTCTGCTACGTAGCGGATCTTAAGATTGACATCCGTGGCGTCGCCGGCCTCGCCCTGGGAGTATAACCAGGTCTCCTTCTCGGAGGCGCGGCAATGGTCATCCTCACGCTTAACGGTGGGATGAGTCCGATCGTATACGAAAGCCTCATTGAAGCCAAGGTCGGTGTAAAAAGCGACAGTGGTATAAAAAAGCTCTTCCGTGGGAGCAATCAAAGATACGGAAGAAACACCGCTAGTAACAGGGCCATGCGGGTCAGCGATTTGCATAGCTTTGCCAGAGGAAGGGACCCGGAGGCTGTTCATTCGACTGAGTGGAAAAGTGGGGGTAAAAAAAATAAGAGAAATACCTAACGAAGTAGTGAAGATTCTTCTGATCAGGAGTGGGTTTTGCCATTGCCTTATAGGGTCCGCGGGCAGAACACGGTATATCTAGTGGCAAACGGAAAGAGCGTCCCTAATAATGACGGTGATGGTGATGGTGATGGTGGTGACGATAATTATGATGCGTGAAGGGGTAATACCACGATAGAGAAAAATGGTGGAGCACGTTGGACGCACAAAGAGTGAGAGGAAACAAACGACCCAACAGAGGGGGTGAGAGATGATAAAGAGGTGAAGAGGAGAAAGGGGAAAAGAAATTCTATGCGTGGTTGACCGGTTGGCCCAGCATAGACATCCATCAAAGTGGGATGTTTCGTGGGGCTGGTCATGGCCACCACGGTATTTACGTGCGGGCAGTTGGAGGAGAGTATCCACATCCCCTCATGCCCCCCTCGTTCCCAACCTCTCTCTCTCTACCAGCCATCATGGGGTTCTCTCGTAAAACAACTGCAAGCATGATATGATAAAAGAGTAGAAAAAAAAAAAAAAGTCCAGCCCGAAAGACCCCTGTCAAAACTACTGGAGTAGATGCCCTGATAAGAATTTGGCGTTAACCCCACTATTAGATAATGCCACCGCAATAATCCCAACAGTTGATGGTGGGGCGACCCGGATCGTAAGCGGAGGATCACAGACACCGGGTAGCAGGACATGGGCGGAACCGAGCAGTGTGATGTCCAAATCGTAGGTACTCGATTACATGAGCCTCCAACACTGCCCCGTGAGGCCACAGCACCGAGGTAATTAATTGTATCATATCCCCTTGAACTACAGTATGGGTTCAAACATCACGTTATACCATCATCTAACAGCCGAAGAATCGGACTGCCGGTTGTCATGGAGTGCCTTTGTCTTACAGTTCACAAGATTATCAGAACAGCCTGAGGATAGTACAGTACATAACTGGTATGATACACAAATCCATTACTACGAACATCATCTCATACTTTTACCACACTACCCTACTTACTATCTAACGATATCCCAAGCCAAGTCGACTCGGTGCTAAATTTATCGAGCGAACTAATACTGTGATCGAATGCCGGAACAAAACCAACGTATAAATAAATAAATAAGAGCAACGAGAGGCCGGATAGAGTGGTAAAAAAAAAATGGGGATGAGAAAAATTTTAATGAAAAAATGGAAAATGGAAAATAGGACCCCGTGATATACCCAGATGAAAAGAATACCCCCTAATGATAAAAAATTTAATGACGAAAACGAAGCACCAAAGGAAAGCGACAAGAGTTCCACCCATCCCCCTCACGAGAACCGATAATGCTAACCAGCCGCCCATAGAAAATAAGAAATGGAAAAATGCTATGAACCAGGTGAATACAAGAAACAGAAAATGCCTCATTATTTGAGGATGACGGTTTTTATGTAGTGAAGTAAAACGGAAAAGAAGGGGGAGTAAGACTACCGGTAATACAGGAGGGGAGAGTCGTGAGCCGGATGAAACGACAAACAGCAGTAGCAGTAGCGAAAGAGAGAGATAAAGGCATCACTTCGTAAGGCATCATAATCCCCTTTTATCGCAACACCCAGTTCTACAAAAAAAAAAAAAAAAAAGAGAAAAACCCAGAATCTCTCGGAAACCAAAGTCCACGAAGACACCGAGGGAACTGGAGAAACCCGACATAAAAAAACCTCCCTCCCGGATAAGAAAGAGATTCACGACTGCCAAACTTTAAGCAAAAAAGCCCTCCCATCTCGCCAACATGTTTTCAAAGCTGATTCACGTTACCCCAACCTGCGTCTCTTCGGCGTAACCTCTTCAACATCCTCCTCCAATTCCTCTCTCGGTCTGCTTCCCACACTGCTCGTCGCCGAGCTAGGCGCAACCGTGCTCGGGTTGGTTCCTAAGATTTGACCTATTCCCGAATCCCCGACACTTGCGCCGAGTGCATTGGGGTCCTGGATATCTTTATCGAATCTAAACAATTCATCCATATCCCCAACCTCACCGATTTGCTGTCCGTCAACACCGATGTCGAAATTCGGAATGGAGGTGTCGCCGCCAAGATCTGTTGGTGGCATGCCCCAGTTCAAATATTCGTCAATATTACCACCAAGACCTGTCCCGTCAACGTTATTTCCGTCGTCGTCGACATAGTTCTGGATCATATGCAATAAACCTTCCACATTCCCATCCTGGGCAGCCTGTAGCTCCTCCAGTTCCTCAATCTCCTTGGCTTTCTGCGCCAGCTGGGCGTTATGTTCCTGAAGACTCTTGGAGTTCACACCCGATCCCGGGAGACTTCGGTTAAATAACCGAGGAGTCAATGAGCTCTTAGCTAGAACCGGTGAAGTGGAGGGTCTCCCCATCTGCGGAGTTGATTGGGCAGTAGGTGAATCCGGAAGACTAAAAATTGGCGAGGGGTAATTTTGTAAATTAGGATTGTGATGCTGCTGTTGTTGCTGTTGCTCTTGACGTGGTGATGAATTTCTATTGTCGTGAGTAGGTGTCACCAGCTCCTGAATACTGGGACTCTGATATGCCTGAAAATTTTGAATAGAGGAACCATTAGATTTGAGGGGTTGGTTATTTCCGGACGAAATGGCCGGATTCGAGTCCTCCTCAGATATCTGACCAGCCATTGGTCCGTTCTCAAGCAACAGCTGCCGCCGCCTAGTCATCTGGGGTGTGCGCACAACAGCCTGGGCTGGCCTGGCTGGTGTGACAATTGCCCCGCCAGCATTACCCACTACCGAGCCCACACCTTGCGAATGCAAACCGTGCCCATGCTCTACTTGGTTCTGCGTAAACAAATTGTTGAATGCCCCGTTGATATGTCCACCCAATGATTTATCGTAAACGGTCGCTAAAAATGTCAAAATGGCGCTTATTGAATGTTCGTGGCGATCGTGAAGCGTTTGAAAGGCGACACTCTGCTCGTACAATTGATTGTGATCCTTACGAAGTCGGTTAATAGCTGCCGATATCATTGCCTGGTGGTTCTTGACAGCCTCCAGTTGCTGGATCAATGCTTGCAGATCCGGCCTAGAACCTCTTCCGCCACCACCCCCTTGCTGGTGGTGTCCGTCACCCTGGTTATCCGCCTTCGGTCCCTCGAGATACCCGCCAACACCAACGCTACCAGCCCCAAATTCACCCTCCCCGCCATCGCTAAGATCGTCCTCTTTGTCCGTATCAGGGTCTTGCTTATTCTTGCGTTTTTTATTCGGTTTACCTTTTGGCTTCGAGATCAACCACATGAGATCGGGTTGCCCACGTTTAAAGTATGGATTTTCGTATTCACTAGGAGGTTTACTTCTCTGCTCAGAAGTCTTTAGTGAGCCGTCGGCAAGACCGACCACCTTATGAAAACCGTACATGTTGAGCTGGCGGACGAAAGAAGCATAGTTATTGTGTTTAAAAAGGTCCGGGATCAGTGTTCGTGAGAACTCATCCTCATCCAGCACAAGAAATGAGTTTCCCGACGGTGACCAACGAATGAGCGCATCGGTTTTGGGATCATTAACAAAACTAGCAATGCCGAGATCATGATGTCAGCAATCAACATCCGAAGCGGCGGGGCAAGCGCTAGTGAAATGAATTGGAAGTGAATGAAAAAGTGACCAAACTCAATTACAACGACCAAAGAAATTTGCAACGTACCTGCTCAGTTTTTGTACAAACGGAGGGATGCTCGCCCTTTTCTTTCTCATCTTCTCAATCCTCATATGTAGCTCCCTATCGAACGGATCCAAACCATCACTTTGAGGACCAGGACCCATAACCTGACCCATATTCGTAGTTCCACCCGAGCCATTCAACAAGTTCATCTGCACACCAGGAGCCGCCAGGCCCTGAGCCATAGCACCGGCCGTCGCCAAAGGATAGGGCATCCTAATCAACGTGTTCCCCGTCCGATTTATCCGAGCAAGCCGGTTGGTACTATCGCTAGCGGTGATAGGAAGGCTTATAGCACCCGCTTGCGTGGCCGCAGTATTCTGATCAACGTCCGACCTCCCAGTAAGAAAACTGTCGGCCAAGCCTGAACCAGCAGCGTAGAGGTTCCCACCCGGACCTGCAGACGAGATGGCAACGGGTGTCGTCGGCAAGCTCAAATAGTTCATACCAGAATCAGTTATGACCGTCGGTTCAGCAGTCGCAGGTACAGACGAGAGGATAGGGGCACTAGTTCCAGGAGCGGGGCGTTTGCGACCACGGGGGTTGTTGTTACTACTACCGCTAGGCTGGCTCCGTGGATGGGGAGGGGTCGTCATTTTTCTATTATGACGATAAAAGGAATGAGTGGAAGAATGAGAGAGGGGGAGGAAGAAGGGGGAGGGGGCTCGAAGGAGAACGTAGAAGAGATGGGTGGAAAGCGAACGTCTGATTGTTATTACTTTCTCCCCTTCTTCCTCCCTGTAAATCCTAATGCTGGTGAGAGGGTGAGCTGTAGGGAAATTTTATTGTTGTCGTTGACAGGTCAAGGGGAGTTTTCGTTGTTGAGTGAGTCAAGGACAAGGCGACGACCGATCAGGAGGAAGATGAAGCAGAGTTGATGGAGAAGGTTGCGTTGTTCTCTCTCTCTCTCTCTCTCTTTTTTTTTTTTCTTTTCCTCTCTTGCGCGAGCGGGACGTGATGCAATGGGTCAAGGCAGAAGGCGCGGAGCCTAACTTCTCTACCCTTCCGTAGCAATGAAAGCACAGCCCAACCGCCCGCTTGATCAAGATATGATACCGGTACTGAGATAGGGTGAGGGTATTTTGAGTTGCCGTAGATTAAGGGTTACGATATTAAGGTGCTGGTGGGATTATCTGATAGGTTTAGCAGGTAGGTGTTAGTTACAGTGAGGTGGTGAAGGTTTATGGTGTTGAGTGAGCACTCGTGTGGCAGAGGGTGTGGTGGAGGAGATGCTGACTGGGGTGGTGCTCGACGTCGCTTACACCGTTATCGTGGGAAGGGGAAAAAAGGAAAAAGAAAAGAAAAGATACATACATCGGTAGGTAAAAGGTGAGAAAACTCAGAAAAGAGAGAGAGGGCTGGCGCAGCAAGATGGATCGCGGAGCAAGTGCAGGCAATAAACTTGTCCACGGTCGGGAAACACGTTGCCCCGAGTGGTATTCATATAATGACCCCGATGCCGGTAGATAGATAGGCAGGCTGGCGTATTATCCCGGTATGATACAAGTACTAGCACAGAAATTGTCAAAGTGAGGGATCGCAGGGACGACAGACGGGCATCATACACTTTCCAGAGCAATAAATTAGAGTTGACCACCGCATAATTGAGTAAGGCCTCGTTCGAGTGATATTTGGCAGGGCTCCGTGCTTGTACTGCAAGCCTAAAGTGCGACGCCTTCTTCCCTCCCTCCCTCCCCTTCGCTCTTTTTTTCCGAGTTTTGCACTCAAGGTTAAGGGTTTTTATCACTCCCCATATGCATAATCGCTCACAGCGAGGTGGCTGCAATTCCGTAGCGATGGGATGTCATTCCGTGGTGGTCTTTCCTTGGGACAGGTACGGTACAGTGGTTACGGTATTCTGAGAGGTTACCCCTCCCGTGGCAGCACAAAAGGTTACCGTAGGATGAATGTTCTGCTCAGCATGACGTTCGTCTAGCCCTTGAACGGGTGACCTATTCCTCCGCTTTACTGGGGAGAGTAGTAATTTAAGTGATGAAAACAAGAAATGATGAACGTCTACATTTTAATTGTCAAGTTACCGGTAGCCGTGGTGTCGAGTCGATAAATTTGGGGGGAACTGATATTGTGGACTCCCTATCCCCCTCACGCCAAACTTTGTTGCCTTCCGCTGTTATCGATCTACGCGTCCCTGGTCCTAGGAATATTGAGCCGGAACATTTGAATTCAAATTTAGTACGGGCACTCAGATGTGCGCAGGCGATTTGCCATACAAATTTTTGACACCTGTGTCCGGATTCAATAATTCCTGGGATGTGCATGATCCTCTGGCATCCCCAGTTCGGTCTGCCGTTCTGTTGAACGTCAACCATCACATCCCCACCCTAAACAATTACAGGCATCCCACTATAAACCTACCGGTGTTGAGGGTTAATCCAGAGCACATAATGATATGACGACGCTCGAGCAATCTGTACGAGAGATGGTGATATCTGAATCTCCGCCTCGGTATTTCAAGCAGCCTCATTTACAGACAAATCTGTGATATACGGCCATTGAACCTTGACCTGAAGCAATGGATAGGGTATCCTATCGTACTGTCCGATGGACCTCGAATTTGAATTTGATATCTATCCAAGGCTCTAATGGTTTCTCTGGTCTCCTGGCCTGGTGTTATTATAATATGCTGTGGGGTCCCGAAGGGCTGGACCCCTACCGTAGAGCTCCGGATGGCGGTCCGGTTGGTTCTGGTGATCCGGACGAATAGTACTCGAGTATTTGAGCCGCACTCGTATCGTATGGTGGGATCGTCGTTCCCGACGCTCCACTCCACTCATTGTTTCGGAAGGTCTCTGTGGGGAAGCAGTGGTCTTGATAGGATACGCAAAGTCACTCTTCATTGCTATGGACTGTAGCAGCACGGTTCCGCGAAACGTGCAACCTGGAGGGATCAAAGCACAGGCTACGGTAATAGTGGCAGCTCCCAAGCATAGGGACCCGATACAAGCACGGTACGAGAACTCGAGTACTCGTAGCAGGCAAGAAATACAATTGCCCCCCCCCCCAAAGCAGGGGTTAGGATTCGCAAAATAATTTATAGTAAAAAATCCGTGCCCATCTAAGCTTCCATAAAAACCTACGATCCTGCTTATCAGCGGGCCTCGGTGTGTCAGTCCAGGATAGGTTTAGTTTGAGAGGGTAACGAAATGGCGAAGGCGAGTTGATAGGGCCTAACACGTTCAAGGCGCTGATCTTTTCCCACCCTTCAGGAGTCTTTTGTCAGGTTCGAGAGCTTTTGCTGTGCGACGGGGATGGGATCAACCAGTCCCATGCGGGGCTCAATATCAGGACCTTTTCTCTACCCGTAAATTGTAGGGATCACACCCCAGTACTAACACCTTGAACGCCCTTCCCACAGATTTTATATTCTGTATGGTAGCTCCAGTGCCCTAGAAACTTACACAGTAATCACGGACCTGTCCAGCCACAGGTTTCTCGCCTCGTCCCCGTCTGCGTGGTCTGGTACCGACGCCCTAGTCTGTACCGAACCACCTACAGTAAATTTATCCTAGCTTGACCTATCCAGCATCCCGTACGAAAGCGCCCTTCCCGGTGGGACAATCGTTGCGAAACAGTCCTTGGCTGGCTGCTGGATCGGAGATCAGTTTGAGGCCAGGGTTTGTGTGGGACCCGTTCCACGGCGCACCGGTGCGTACTACCGTATTGTACCTAAGAATTATGACTCTTTCCGTTGACAAGCCTTTGATCCTTGTTGCGAAACCTCGCTTTCTGGTCGCTGCGTACCGGTAGTTTGTGAAGAATTTCCGCAGCGAACTCTCTCTTCATGTCACCTCAGATCGCTATTTAGTCTATGGTTAAATAAACAGCTGGCATCTGACCATCTGATTTCCGTCCGTTTCATAAGCTACCTTACTGTCCGTTGTCGGTTTCTTTCAGACGATTTACTGTGCAATGTCTACCGAGGATCCGTCAGCGCCACTCGTGGCGACAGCGAGAGCTCCCCCCACAGGCGAGCAGAGAACACGAGCGGTAAGCCTTCAAATTTATAACTATTAAACTTGGAGCTGACGTTTGCCAGGAGGTAAACCGTCTTAAGGCAATTGCAATCCGGGAGGCTCTCAAAGAGCAAGTAGAATCTGAACCAGTCGTTACTGGTCCTGCGTTAAACAATGTGGCCTCATCCTCGTCTTCCACCCAGGGCAATAAACGCCCTTTCGCAGCCATGGCCAATAATCGCAAAGGAGGCGAAGGTCGTGAGGATATTGCCATCAAACCTGCACGCAAGTTCCAAAAGTTTGTGGAGTACGAGTTTGCCAAGATGACGGACACGAAAGGGGGTTTTATATCTACCGAGGATGATCCTCATTCCATGCTTTCAGCGGTAGATCTACAGGACAAGCCGGCACACATGAGTTTGGAGGATTGGGCGAAGCATCAGTTGAAGATGAAGCTTATGAAGGAGAAGTCGGGGCCATTTGAGCCCGGCCTCAGTGCTCTCACTATGGGCGAGAAAGAGCAGATCAGGTGTTATGAGTGTGACACCGTGGAGATTGATTGGAAGTGGTATGATATTTTCAAGTGCAGGGTCTGTGCAGGGTGTAAGGATAAAATGCCGGAAAAGTATAGTCTTTTGACCAAGACTGAGTGCCGAAATGATTATTTCTTGACTGATCGTGGGTACTCACAATCTCTCTTGTTATTCCCGGCCCTTCTAACATGTTTACCTCGTAGCTGAGCTCAAGGATGAAGAATTACTCCCGCGCATACTCAAACCAAACCCTCACAGATCAACTTGGAACAACATGATGTTGTATCTTCGTTATCAGGTGGAGGAGTTTGCATTGAAGAAATGGGGTTCTATGGAAAATCTCGACAAGGAGTTTGAGAGGAGAAATGGTGTCAGGAAGAAGAGAAAGGATGATAAGTTCCGAGCAAAGCTCAAGAGTCTCAAAAATAAGACTCGTGTCGAGAGCTGGAAACGGAGCACCGCCAACGACAAACATGAGCATGTTTGGGGCACCGCAGTTACGAATGCCAGCGGAGAAAGTGTCAGGACATGTGAGGAGTGCGGATTTGAAATTGAGGAGCTCGTTTTCTAGTATTGTGTTAAACCTTTTTGAGCATTATGTTGTTTCCTACGTTTTTTTCTGGAGTTTTGCGATAGAGGTCCAGGGTGGGAGATTGCTCGTCGAGCTAACTCTATTACCTACCAACTTCAATTTTCAGGTTCTCAGTAGTGCCGTATCAAATTCTTTGGCCTTTCCTTGTATTTCTATTCTCAGTGAAATTAAGGCTATCACGAAATGACTGAAGCTCGGCCCGCAAATTAAGCTTAAGTTATTGCCCTTACTGCTGGTACCTGGGCTAGCGTGACAAGCAAACAATACTGGCGAAGGTACCTTTTGATATGTGATTTCAATGACAACTCGTGAGCTGTCAATATGCACAGTATAGCATTCTGCACGTCGGGAGGCAAAACCTGGGGTGCACACAGACCATTTCGGCCGCCAGGAAATATGCGGCGAATGTGCTGCATGAGCGGTGGGTCGATGCATCAATATCGATTTATGTCGCAGGAAAGTGTTGCAGATTTATCGCACTCGAAAGGGGAAATAATAATGATTTAATCGGGGATTTTCATTATTTAATTAATTCACGCGGTAGTGATATTACTGTACGGGGGTGGGCTCTAATCTATCGTAATTCTGCACCCGGTGGCTCAGGGTGCTTCCGGTGAAAATGTGAAGAGCGATGGTGATGATATCGCGATGGATACCAGTGTCATGCTGTTGCGACTACGGAAAGTTGGAAGCGACATTCTTCCTGCATCCCGCCATAGGAATAAGCATCGGCCGCCTACACAACCGGTATCGGTGCTCTAAGACTTTTCTGCCCCAAGCTGGGACGTGCAGCCACTGCCAACCAAATTTTTTTTTTTTTTTT
>QLOI01000428.1:0-28689 GCA_003313605.1 Tuber umbilicatum | reverse complement strand
GGTAAAGGCCTCGCTCGACGAAGAAAAGAAAAGAAAAAAAATGGAGGAAAAAAAGGAAAAAAAAGAAAAACCCTAAATTAGGAAACGGAGGAAAGAAGATTTCGGGGAGAAGAGTATGATAGCTCGAGTCTCCGAATTGGATGATGGTATAGCCGTCAGGTCCCTTGTTCCTTCTCGACCCAGGGCCGCCTGTGTGGGATTGGGGTCGGAGGGTCGGAGGGTGAGGGTGAGGGCTCCGGGGTTTGCGAGGGAGAAAGGTGGTGAGAAAGGAAAGGTTGTTTCGAAACGAGGCGAGGGAAGAAGCTCTACCGGTAATATGATACAATGGAAACTATTCCCAACTACTGCCTATCACGCCGCGAAATTTATCAAGGGGAGAGGGAGGGGGGGGGGAAGGAGGAAAGAAGGGCAAATTTTATAATAAGGCCGATTTATTGGATAATGAATGGAAATGTTTTCGCACCGAAGCCTTGAAATGTATAATACTGTAGAGAACACATTGAACATACCACGTGAGGACCCTTAACAGTCGTGCTGTCCAAAATCCCGGTAGGCCAGGAAAAGGAAGGGAAAGGAAAAAAAAAATCAAAATCAAAATCAAAATCAAAGAAAAAGCAGGAACAAAAAAAAATTCGCGCCGAGTTGAAAATTTGATAGAGGCCATACACGCCCGTCCCCCTATCCTCCAGTAGGGAGGGAAGGAATACAGATAAAGGAGCAAAACACGCACGGAGTAAGCCTTCACCCACACAGCGTAGCACCGTATTGTCATCATCATACAGATAACGACACCCCAATCGCTCATCTCGACAAGGCCGGAGAAGGGCAATCATAAGAGAGTCGTGATAAACGGCCGCTATACCCTTACAGTGCGTGCACTATCACCCAGCCCACCGCAGACGGCGGTGGACGGTGCACAGTATGATACCGACAAAGAGCCATCCCCGACAAACCGACACACAATCCTTTCACCCCTCTCTATCCATCTTCAGTCCGGGCAAATAGGGTAGCTCCCCACAGAATAAGCTCCCGCGGTCAAAGGTTATAATTTTTGCCATGGTGATGCCCCGTTAATCTAGGGAAAACACATCAGACTCCCGTCGGCCTAACCTCTCTCGAAGGGGTCAAAGGTGAGCCCCCTCCCAAGGAATCTAACTTGGGGTTAATCCTTCCCCCTTCTCCCTTCCCCACCTCCCGATCCCTGCCCGCACTCTAAAATTTTGCGGTTTACAGCCCCGAGCAAGAACATCACTGTGCAGCGCAACAAAGCCCCGGGCATAGGCCAACCCTGCACTGCTACGCTTTTCCGTGATTTCAGGTTATGATACCAGGTATATGATGCTTAACTCATCATTCCCAGAGGGGGCGCACGATTTACCAGCGCACAGGAAAGAGGGTAATTATCGCAATTCCGTTTCGAGGTTACTCCCGCCGCGGGAAAAAAAAGGAAAGAAAAAAGCAGAAAGCCGGAAGGAACGAACCCGAAAAGCAAAAGCACCCAAAAAGTGCCAAAATATCAATGGTCTACCCGATAGCGAGCAAACGACAGACCACGACAAAACCAAAGCGCACGACAAACAACCCCGTCCGTCGCACAAAACGATAGAGATCCCCTTTCTTCTTCTTCTTCTTCTTCTTCTTCTTCAGCGAGCACCATACTGTACAAGCACCCCACCACCATCACCACCGTTAATCTAAGCTCAAAACACCTGACAGGCAAGCAGCAAAAACGTAAGCGGGCAAGAGAGAGAAAAGGGCACTCACTCCCCCCCATCCATCCATCCACCCACCAATCAAGCCATGCTTGCCGGTACCGGTACGATAATGGTACTCGAGTAAATCCACTCGGGATTTTCCACCCGTAGATCGCATCAGCACATCGCTGTCTCTCTTTTTCTTTTTTTTTTCTCTTTTTTTTTTTTTTTCTTCTTCTCCCTCTGGATGGGACGCCTACCGTATCGTGAACTGTTTAGCACAGTAGGGGATTCCTCCCCCCGTCCATTTTCTCACGATACCTATACGGTTTTCCTCTATCGCGCCCCTCCCGAACTAATTCATTCATTCATCACTCGTAAAAGCGGATTACCATACTTGTTCACAGCTCTCCTCCCCAACCTTTCCATACCGCAGAGAAGTGCGAAGTGCTCACAACCAACCCGGACCGAACTCACTTACGGTAACCCGCACTTTCAGAAAAAAAAAACCCGAGCAAAAGGTCACAAGTCAAATCATCCCAACCTAAAAAAAAAACCTAACCCTACCCGCCCAGCCAGCCCATCCAGCGCCACTTCATCTCACCAAGAGGTATGATACCGCCGTACTGTATGATAATTTAGTATCATACCACGCGCCTTTCGACGAGCAACGACCGCTATTATGTACAGTACCCATTCCTTCCGTGCACACAACAGCCCCAATTCATTCAGAGAACGCATTTACAATTTTACACAGTGTGCTTCACGCCAGAGAGCTGTCTCTCACTCATATCTCCCCAGACCCGGCAGTCAACACTCGTGTGAAAGAAAGGGAAGAAGAAAAAAAGCATCGCTCGAGTAACACCACAATATTACCTAAACAAGCACATGTACGAGTAAGATCACAGCCATATAAAGACTAGCGCACTGAACCAGAAGAACAAACCGTGGCTTGACGGAAAGCCGATTCCCACACGCCCAAACCCCAACCACGAAAAAGAAAAAAGAAGGAAAAAAAAAAAAAAAAAAAACCAGAGAAAGGAATACTTTCCATGACATCAAACACCCCTTCGAGTGATCTTACGTGACGATGAAGGTTGAGAGTATGATACCGCCCGCCCGCCGCTTCTCGAAAACGATGCGCGCGGGGGCGGTCGCGCATTTCGTGTACTATACCGTCACCACGTGATTTCCAGCACCGAGTGAACTTCTTATAAGGCGGGGGGGGGGGAGGTGCGAGTGGCGGACCGACTCGCCAAGCGTAAATAACGTACGGTGGAGCCCACCGCCAGTCGTCGAACCGCTGTCGAAATGTCGAGTTGGGATCCGGTTACCTCGGATGTCAAGCGCGAGTGAACCGGAAACGGTTCTTTTTTTTTTCTTTCTTTTTTTTCCGTTCTCTGGGCGCGAAAGGTCCGCGAACAGAACCTGTTGTGCTGTGCGGTACTGTGCTCTTCTGTTTGAAACACATTTCAACGCTCATGGCATCTCACTCGGTATGCAGCCGCTGTGCCACGATGAAATTTACCTTTGTATTATTTTGCGGGTATGATACGATATGTCTTTTTTTTCTTTTTTGGCAACGCCGCCTACATGGTGCAATTGGGCGCCTTGGACTGGCTCTAGCTAGTGGGTGGATTGCTGGACCGCCTTCCACCGTGTGCTGGTGCCTTCGCGCACAGAGAATTGGCTGGCGGTGTGGTGGAATGCATGGTTGCGTGTCAATGAAGCACGGTGTAGGGAAAGGCTCACGTGGATGCGTCTGACCAAGGATATATCGGTACAATTGATTGTATTTTTTCGGAGATTTCACGGGCAGGTACTACTGTAATTTACTCTCCAAGTCCGAAAAGGGAAGGGGTAAAATCACAGGTTCCTCCCCTCACTTCACTTCTTCTGGTTCTTTATAGTTCGTCGTCTTCGCTGTCTCCTGTCTCGTCGTCGTCGTTTGCTGGGGGAGAAGGTGGACGGGGAGAGGGACTTGGCTCTTTCGGCTTTGACCGAGTGGCTCTGCCTTTACCCCGCGACGCCGGCGGTGAAGCGGGTGCTTTCCCCTTTCCACCCCTACCTCGTGCCCGTCCGCGTGTCCTGGCAGGTTGCGCCGGGAGCTGTTCGTCCATCTCGACATCTTCATCGGGGGTCTTCTCTGGTTCGGGGTCGGGTTTTTTGATGGTGAATGCGATTGGTCTCCTAACTGGAGGAAGTTCGTCTTCGTCTTCGGTGATGCTCCGATCGCTCCTTGCGTCTTGCCGTAGGTATCCACGGCTGGGTCCGGCCCCTTCCTCAGAGTCCTCAGTTTCGTCATCGGGAGATGGCCTCCCTTTGTTATCTACCTCCATTTTTACAAAACCTTCTGATTCGGAATCGGTGGGGGGCGCGATTGGCTTTCGTTTCCTCGTGGGTGCCGCAGCCTTGGCTCTACCCCTAGCTCGACCTCTACCTCCCCTTCCTCTGGTAGGGGCCGGGTCGGCGACTTCCGGTTCGTCTTCCGCAATTGGTGACTCTGCCATTGAAGATGCTGCCAAGATATTCCGTGATTAGTCCATCGGATAAGGTAACCCAACAGGGGAGAGAACGTACCCGCACCACCACCTCTAACCTCCAACTCTCGACTCAATTCCCTAATCTTCGCCTTCTTGGAATTCAGCAATTCGCTAAACTTTGCCAGTAGCGCCTCTTCATGTTCTTTCTTGAACGCTGCCAAATCCTTCAATTGCATCGTAAGAGCCTCAATCTCCTTCTCCTGAGATTCAACCTTGCTCTGGAGACTACCTAATTGAGTCTATGCCGATCCCAACCCCCCAAAATTAGCTCCGCCCACACCGGGGCTGACCCACCGACTGACTACAAGGGTGCGCCACATACCGAGCCACTATTCAAATCCCCACAAGCCTCCACCGCCCACTCGAAAATCGGTATCTCAACTTCTTCCTCGGGAATTTGCAACGCTGCGATCCGTTGTTTTATCCCGCCAATATCTTGTCGGACCGTTAACTACTCTTGTCAGCTCGGGCCCAGTATCCCTTCCCTCGTTCTAAATAGTGGGCCATGGCAACCATACTGTGACACCTTTAGCATCCACCGCAGCAGCCAACTCCACACTCCTCTCTATCCCAACATCTCGCTTCAATAGCAAAGCCAAGAATATCTTTTCTAAATCTTCCGAAGTCCCAGTGTACGACCTCGCCCGTAGCTCGTAAATCTTGGATTGCGTGACTACCGGTACCAAGAGCTCGGACCGTCAGTAATGTCTCACCTTGCGAAATTGGAAGCCGGGGTGGGCGCAAATGCGGAAGAGAGGGAACGGATGTGGGTAAATCACCATCAGTAGCAAAAGCTCTCTCCCCCTCCGTCGCATGAAGCTTGAGATTCAATGGATGCGCTGCGCTGGTTGGGGTAGCGTGTAATAGGACAAACTGGTCGTCGGGAGTGTCGTAGCGAGCGAGGCGGATTAACGCTGGCCTTTGCGATGATGATGAGGAGCTCATTGTGCTGCGTAGGTAAAAAACAGCCCCGGTCGGCGGTGGGCTGGTGGGCTGTTTTTTATTTGTTTTCTTCTGTTTTGAATCCAGCTCTAGGAGTCATGCGTGGGCTTGGCTATGTCACGGTTTCTGGTGAGTCACACGTGATCAGGTGAGCACCGTACTCATCTTTCGGGTGAGAAGTTGTGATTTGGTGGTGGTGAGAGAGTTTTTGATTGGGTTTGACTTTATCAATTTTGGGTGGTGGGTTGGGTCGCTTTTAAAGGGATACGGTACCATTCCGTGCTGCAGGGTACAGTACAATACAAGTACCTGGGGAGATGTTTGCGTGCAAGGCATGGATAATTGACCAGCAAAATAATCCTTGTCTCGTACGAAAACATCTCCGGGTACACATGTAGAATTTCTTCTTGATTCAAACATCCTCAATATCACTACCATATCAAGAAGAACTAATTGGACCAAATACTCAGGAGAGTTTGGATATCGAAGGGAAAGAAAAGAAAATCTGATCCAATGCCCAACACGCAAGCCTGCCAGTACGACATTCCCGAGCCACGAAACTATGTATGACCTCTGAGCTCGACCCTTCCGTTCTCCATTCCGAAGTAAGCCACAATCGGCTTCCGATCTCCATTCCAGAAAATCCCATGCTCGACGACACCAACGATGCTCTTCAGAGCCCTTGCCAACTCTTCTACCTTCTCGTTACTGCCGACGCCCATCCCTACCGCAGCGCCGGGATGCCCCCCCTCCTTCCCTAAAATATCCATGCCCCCGACCCTTTCGCCGCCGCGCTCAACGGCGGCAGCGTCAACAGGAGTAGCAGAAAGTGCCGGCGAGAGCGGCTTATGCGGATGGGATAGTGGGGAGGAGGGCGAGGGAATGAATCCGTCGGGGAAAGGAGCGTCGATTATGAAATTACCGTTGTCAGTGATGCACGGTCCGGCTTTGGATGTTCCGCCCATGCGGATCGCGGGGTTGACGGCGCCGAGAGTGATTAGGCGGGATAAGATGTAAGTAGCGGCTGGAGGGACGACTTCGACGGGGATGCCGGGGGTGTAGTGGGTTGAAAGCGAGGGTGAGAGTTTGCGATAGTCTTTTTTTATCAGATCCGAGAAAACCCGTTAGCTTCAATTCGAACGTGATGTAAACGGTGTCTGGAGAGTGGTGGGGGAGTAGCACTCACCGGCAACAACGACAAACTTCTTTGCGCAAATCGCGACAAGCTTCTCCTGGAACAGACATGCACCTCCGCCCTTGATGCAGTTCAAGTACGGGTCCACCTCATCCGCTCCGTCGAAAGCGATGTCAAGCTCGGTATGGCGATCGATAGAACCAAGCTTCAAGCCACCGTTGATGATCAACTCCTTGGACTGGTACCCGGTCGGGATGAAAGTGATAGAATCGGTGACATCGCGGCCAAGCTGGACGATCCGCTCGACGACGTAGACTACTGTTGAACCGGAGCCGATTCCGACGAAGCGGGCGTGTGGGGGGAAGTGCTCGTCAACAGCGCGGTAGGCCGCCTGCCGTTTGGCCGACTCCACCACTGATAGAGTTGTGGTCATTGGAAAATTGCAAGGTTGTTGGTGGTTGGGCGGGGGGCGGGGTGGAAATGTTTTTCTCGGGGGGTTGTTTGGATGGGCTGGCTTGGCTTCATGGGCGTCCCATGATATCATTCGGGGATGCTTAATTTAGATGTCTAACTTTAAACTGTTTATTCCCTTGCTGTGCGGTCGTACATCCCCCTTTGGAGATAACAATGTCGCAGAGTAATCCGCTCAAAAAATTATCATTAGTTTATTCTAGCTATCTCGTTCTGATACGTACTCGAGTGCAAGTAGGCACTCTGGCTTATGATCGCTTTAACGGAGAGAGCGACTCCGGGGGGAATTTTAGTGAATTTAGGCTTGAATTACCGGAGGGATAGTTCAAATGATGAGGTTTGACTTTAAAATATGCCTTCGCAAAACAATGGGTTTTAGATGAAAAGCACGCCCAGATACGAGAATTCTAGTCATTATACTACAGGGAAGGTGACTTCCAAGCCAGGGCATTTTTTTACTTTCCCAAAGTTTCGACATGCAGCACCCGGCAACATCTATGCTATGTCTATTCCTTGTCTCCCTTCTTCTTCTCCTTAGGCGAGTCCTCCTTCCCCTTCTCAGAAGAGCCGTCCTTGTCGGGAGAGGAAGCTACTTTCTTCTCCTTCTCCGCACGCTCTTTTTCCTCTTTTTCCTTCTCTTCAGCTTGGTCCTGCCGATTTTTGATTTTGTTATCGATAAGGTCGTGAAAGGCAATGATAGCTCTGATCAATGAAGAAACATAGATGGCCATCAGCTGATCGTTTGTCTTGACACTCATAGCCCGGGCCAAATCGTTGTTGTGGCCCTCTTCGCCGTCCGTCGAGGATGGAGTTGAAAGATTTGGCAACAGGTTGAAGACATCCTGGAGATTGCCAAGAATAGCATGATTCACTGGGAGTTGGCCACTAAGAACTTTTTCGAGGTAGGCTCCAATATCCCGGAGACGGAGATGGAGGCCTTGCAGAGATTGAAGTTGGGAGTTGACCCGAGTGGTTAGCGAGCCAACGGCGACATCGCGGATATCGCGCAGCAAATGTTCAACACCTATCTCTTCTGCCTCCTCAGCTTCGATTATCGATGGCGTGTGAACAAAAGTCTTGGTGGTGGTGGTCCCGTCCTATCAACAGAAGTGTCAACCTGGGCTTCCACCATCGAAAAATACATCAAACACTATCTCCAAACTCAACCGGAAACCCTAGCTTGTGGTAAAACCTACGTCTTTGATCTCCTCAACGGCGAAATAAGCATCGGTAGGTACCCCGAGCTCCTTAGGCTCCACATCAATGATAACCAGTAGAGGATTGGGTGTGTATCGTTTAAATAGCTCATTTATCTCCAGATCAGACGCACGGAGTTTAGGCCCAGAGTGATACCAGCCGATAAGCTTTTCGCGGGCGTTGACCTTCTTAAACATATCGTTCATAGACTCAACATAGTTGTGGTCAAGGAACCAAACCGCCGGGTCTTTTTCGTCCTCTTCGAACGGAACTAGACAAGTCATCATCGTCAGCATTAACTCTCCATCAGAACAAGCTGGAAGAAATAATGAACTCCGTACCGGCAAAACTATTTGTTACTCTAACGTCTGATCCGTTGTTTTGACCGAGCAATACACCGACAACTCTTCTCCTAGTTCCTTTTGCTGAGCGACCGTAGTGATCACAGGCGCTGAGGAGAATGAGGGGGGCGATGGAGACGGTGGTACTAGGAACAGCTTCACCAAGTGTAGGAGGCATCGCTGTATATTATTGGGGAGTTTCGGGATGGGATGTAGTTGGGGGAGATGGATTAGTGGATTTTGAGTGCGTGGTGTTGGGGGTATCGAGATGCTTTGGCAGAAGTGCTTGAAAGGTGTCGGGAGGCTCTCAAACACGTTCGGGCCCCACCATCAACAACCTTACCTGTATGAAACATGGAAACACAACCCCGCTCAAGAGATGTAAAGATAAAACAATAGGATAACTGAACCATTCAATAGATAATAGAAAGAGATGAATTGAAACTGATTTTTCTGTTCTGTGCATATTTTCGGCGCTAGTCGGGCAAGAGGAGATCAGGACAAAGTTGGCCCGTGAGACCGAAGTAAACCCCAACCCTTCGAATCCTCAACTTATTTCTCCAGCCTGTCCCGTCCTTCCCCGGGCTCGTCCCTTTCTATCAATTGCGCCTCTGGTTTCGACTCCACTCATACACGCTACTCTCTCTCCACTCCACTCTCCACTCCGTTCGGCACTCTCCCCTCAACTCCACTCAAAAAGCAGAAAAATCTCCAAATATGGCACCCTCATTAGAAGATGTTGCTAGTCTCAAGGACTTGGTCAAAAAGCTACAGGAACGGATAGAAAAACTCGAGCTAAGCATCACTGGGGATCCTGGTAGCGGGGCGGATGCTCCAGTCGATTCACTTAGGATGATTCTTATGGGACCTCCCGGCGCTGGTTGGTGATGCCTTTTTTCTTTCTTTTCGTATATTGATCTCAAGTTTATTTTGGCAAACCGCCCTCAAAACGCACGCCTCGGCTAACATGGGGGTAAAATGCAGGCAAGGGCACACAGGCTCCGAAGATCAAAGAGAAATTTTGTATCTGCCACCTGGTATGTTTGCTCTCGCGATGCAAATATTTTGAGGGCCATTCTCAATACTAATTAACATGACTGTTCCAGGCTACTGGCGACATGCTTCGTTCCCAGGTCGCGAAAAAGACAGCTCTCGGTCGTGCGGCAAAGAAGATCATGGACGAGGGTGGTTTGGTTAGTGACGAGATCATGGTTGGTATGATCAAGAACGAACTTGACAACAATGCTGAATGCAAGAATGGGTATTTTAACCACAACTGCAGCAGAAACACTTTTGTTCGTCTAACGGGGTTTTTTTTAGTTTCATTCTTGATGGCTTCCCCCGCACTGTTCCTCAAGCAGACCGTCTAGATTCTATGCTTGAGAACCGTGGTGAGAAGCTGGATCATGTGGTCCAGCTCGAGATTGACGATGCCCTCCTGGTTGCTCGCATCACCGGACGTCTTATTCACCCCGCTTCTGGACGCTCCTACCACAGAATCTTCAATCCTCCGAAGGAGGCTATGAAGGATGATGTCACCGGCGAGCCCTTAATTCAGCGGTCTGACGACAACGCCGAAACTCTTAAGAAGCGGCTTGTGACTTATCACCAACAGACTAAGCCTGTCGTCGAATACTACAAAGGGAATAATATATGGAAGGGTATCGACGCTTCGCAGGAGCCCGGTGTTGTTTGGAGACAGCTCTTAGGCATCTTTGGAGAGAAGAAACAGATTCCGGCCCCCACTGCCGGAAGCAAAATTCTCGAGAAGATTGGAATTTCAAAATAGATTCTGGGATAGCGTTGCTTGTTTCTTTGACTTTATTACATGGGATGTGTTTTTCTGCGCGTTCACATTATTGCCTACTTTTTGTGGAGGCTTTTTTTATTTTTTTTATTTTTTTTATTGTTGGTTGTATCAGTAGACAGCTTTACCGGGGGTGCTTGGTCCTGGTGGGAAAGGGTGGCGAGTGATCGGAAATGCATGTCTGTAAATGGAAAGTAAGAAACACTTGCGTGCGGTGGACCGGTGGTAGCTGAGACAAAGGAGGGTTCAAGCGGAGAGGATGGAGGAGGAAACAAAAAAGCATATTGTGTTGAAGGGGTTGCAGTTTACCAAAAATCACAGTTCAGCGACGCAGACATCGGAAATTTTTTGGAGAAAAGAAAAAGGCCACCCCATAAACCTGGGCATCACGAAGTTAGGCTTCGCGTGCCTGGTTCCGGTGATGGCGCGCAGCAATCTGCACTGGGAATGGTTGGCAGAAAAAAAAAAAAAAGGTACGGGCCACATACCGGTACCAGTATTGGTGCCCGGGAATTCGGCAACTCCACCAGAAATAGTACTTGTGCCGGTACCGGTATTGTAAAACCGAGACAAATGAAGGATCCAGAAATTCTGAGGGTGGTACGGTATCGTGGCTAGGGCTTTACAGAAACGGTTAGTGAAATCAATACTGTGCTTCTAACCCTTCCAGGTATTCCCTTCTGTGATATCCTTTATTTTGTTTTAGGTTTTTTACAAGTGGATGTAACTTTCCGGTACTGCGGTCCCTGCATAACAATTCGATGTAACGGGACACAAGAAAACGTCACATTTTTATTTGCGTTGTTCCAGGTACTTGCAGCTAGGGCTGGGAATGGTGGAGTCGGATGACTGGCCGGCCGGCTCGATGCCAGATGCCCCGCATCGCTGCTCGTTGTTGTTGTGCGCCCTTGCTAAGTGACTATTGTATGTATGATACGTAAATGTATTGTGGGGGTGTTAAATGTTAAAGCGCAATGAATAGATATGCATAGTTGGTAGCTTGTAAACATGGGAGATGTATGGCTTATCCGAAATTCACTTTAGATAGGGGTGGTACGCTCATCTTGTCTTGTATATATGGCCGATGCGGAATATCCCCTTGCACTTGAGAAATGTTACTGAACAATAAATTAATCACCTGGGTTTGTGGTAAACTCTCGTTAGAAAAAGAGACTCTTTGCACTGTGCTTCTAAAAAAAAAAAAAAAAAGAAGTGGAGAAGGAGCCATTTACCACTCTAAAGTAGCTCATTCTGCTTCTCAATACATCCGTAATTCGGATTTGGGAAAGGAATAGAAGCAGCACATGAAGCTCTAAAACCGATGTTTGGGATGCGGGGGTGGGGGCTCATTTACTGGGTCCGGGTGGTGGGGGCGATACTGGAGTGGTGTTCCGTAGACAGTACTCTTTTTGTTTTCGGATCAAGTGCATACTCGAGTAGAGGAAGGCTATTGACAAACGACCAGGCTATGCACAGTGCGTCCGCTAGCATTATTGTACGATCCACTAATGATACCCATTGCAGTGCTGGCCGCCAAGCAGTGAGCACAGGAAGTCTCGAACCCGATCATTGAGAAGGCCACTACGGTAGGTGCTTTACTCTGGGGGGCCCGTGTGGAGATCGCTCGACTTTAGATGGTATGCGAGGGGTGTCCAGTTGTTGAAGAGCCCAGCCCATAGCGCGAAAATTGGCAACCACGGGCCGCTCCCTTGGGTCCCTAGAGCTCTCAGATTGGAGGGGTGTGAACACAGGTACGGTACAGCACAGTACGGCAATCCATCCTATTGAAAATATTACCGTATGGCGACAACACCCTAGTCCCTTGAAGGATCCTCGCTCCCGCGTGTGGGACTGGGATTATTCGCACGCTGTCGAGATGAACTGCTGTGGGGTGCACTATTGGGGGATATAGCTCATATATCCTGTTATCGCGTAGAAATCGGAGAACTCGATGATGGTCGTTCGGGTTGGTTCGAAGAGGATACTGCTGGACTACCGGTATCAGAATAGCATTCTATAATGCTGATAATTGGCTCATAGCCCGCCACCTGCTACTCGAGGAATGGTTCCTGGATAGCCGTTGAGGTTGGCTGACCTTGCAGTTTTTATTATATATCGCTCTATTTGACTGAGAAAATTAACTGAATTGAATTCCTTTCAGGATGCTGGCGGAGTGCGAGTTGTGGGACAGTGAGATGCAACCAGCCTCACCACTCCGGGATCACGAACTGCCAACTTCACCAGCTCTTAACTGTGTCAAAATGAAAGGCCCTATTACAAGATCTCGTGGTCCCAAGTGGGGGGGGGTTAAATACGGATCTCTATCCTACCGGTATATTGTGGCTATGGTTGTCAACATTACTGCTTGCGTCCCCGTCTCACAGCTAATCTCGCCGCGAGTACCGGTACTCTACTACAGTACTGTACAAGTGGTACAGCACGGTTGTGGTATCGGGTCCGTCGCGCGAAACTACGGCAATGCAGTATGAATTTATTGGTCGCTTATCGCTTGCCACCGCCGTCTTGGCACTACCCATATATCCCGAAGTCACGGGATGACAAAAGCAAACGGACTTTTTTTTTTTGCTCAATGTGACCGTGACCCCTCCCACCTCCGAAAAAAAAATCTCATTTACAAACCCTCCCTCAATCCTTCCTCATTTCATCCGTTTGGATAGTAGTTGAACCCCCTCTTTCAATTATTCCTCTCTTACGATCTTCGGGATTGAGATATGTCTCCAGCGCTCGTTTCCGATACTTCGGCGAAGGGCTTTAAGAAGGAGTCCGGCATTGCTAGGTTACTCGGTTCTGGTGAGACATGGTCCCTTCTTCTCTATTCCCTCCTCTGAACCTATTCCGCAGGCTCAATTCTAACTCGGTCATTCAGGATCTGCTGGAGTTGCGGAATTGGCGGTTTTCCACCCTGTGAGTGATTGCCTATACCCTCTCTTATTCGTGTAGAATTTGTCGTGCGTGGTATCACAAGAAAGCTGACCTGCTTTCTGCAAGGTCGATACCATTGCGAAGCGGTTGATGAGCAATCATGGAAAGATCGCCTCCGTGTCACAATTGAACACTGTCATCTTCAAGGACCAAGTCTCCGCCCCGCTCGGCCGCAAGTTCTTCTCGCTGTTTCCTGGATTGGGATATGCTGCTGGGTATAAGGTAAGTGTGTTTTCGTCTTCTCGCTAACGGTGAAAGTTGATCGTGTGGTGTAAAACAGGTGTCGCAAAGGATTTACAAGTATGGTGGTCAGCCCTTTGTGAGGGATTACCTCTCCATAAACCATGGTGAGAAGTTCGACAGGGCTTTTGGAAAGGGGAGCGGGAAGGCTATCTTGCATGCCACCGCCGGGAGGTTTGTTACTGCCATCTCAGCTCTTTTCATGCAAAAAAACACTTGAGGGCTAAAGCAGCCGCTGTTCTTAGTTTGATTGGTATCGGAGAAATTTTTCTTCTCCCTCTTGACGTGCTCAAGATCAAACGACAAACAAACCCAGAGGCATTCAGGGGGCGAGGTCTCTTCAAGATAGTTTCCGACGAGGGATTCGGTTTGTACAGAGGATGGGGGTGGACCGCTGCTAGAAACGCCCCTGGAAGCTTTGCGGTTCGTCAATTCTCACTTCCTATATATGCATCAACGCCTTGCTGACATGCCTTGTAGCTCTTCGGTGGTAGCGCATTCGCAAAAGAAATGTTGGGACTCACTGACTACAATGCCGCAACCTGGGGACAAAACTTCATCGCCTCCATTGCTGGAGCGTCTGCGTCGCTCGTCGTCTCTGCTCCTTTGGACGTTATCAAGACTCGTATCCAAAACAGGTAATTTCAGCCCGTCTCTCTCCTGTAATTCCCCCATGCTATGTCTCTTTCTCCCCTAACAAGGATGATATGTAGGAACTTTGAGAACCCCGAGAGTGGTTTCCGGATCGTCTCCAAGATGATCAAGTACGAGGGGCCTACCGCATTCTTCAAGGGCCTCACTCCCAAGCTCTTGATGACAGGACCTAAGCTTGTATTCTCTTTCTGGCTCGGTACGTCACTAGCCTACTTACCTAACCTACTCTAATGGGATCATCGACTAACCCTCTCAACCCAGCCCAAACTTTGATACCCGCTTTCGATAGGCTCATGTGATGAGCAAAGAGTAAACGTCACGAAACATCAAAGTAATAATTTATTCAGCAAGAGTGCCCAATAAAAGGGTGCCTTTATAGATATTTTAGGGTGTTTGCTTTCTCTTTTTTGTTTACCCTTTTCGCAGGATAGAACGGACTGGTTGGGGCTGGGGCGGATGGGCGGGAATATCAAAAGCACGGTTTTCTAGTACTGGGATAGGTTTATTCATTATTCATTTTATTTCTCCTCTCCCATATTGCATCTCCGCTCATTTACTTTCTTTCGTTCACTACTTTTCATTTTCAGGAGGGATCGGCCAGTGTATTATAGAGCACTATGGGGTGGGATCTTCTTGGCTTTTCTCTTATCCGGTGTGTGATGCCGTTGTTTTATTCAAAAAGTACTCTTTATCAAGGTTGAAGGGCTCCCCACTCCCCACAAAGGATTTGATGCTTTTGACCCTATTATGTTCTCGAGCACTGCCTGTGGTGCTTGTACTCTAGTAGCGATCGTCGGGCCAGTGGGAGTAACATGACGCAAGGTATGAAGTTCTGAATCAAGTATCCTCGTGAATCAATACATCGCTTGTAGGCGAGGTTTTCACAATGTTTCTTCACTGCTGAATCCTTATCTTGGAATGTATCAACGGTATTACAGTACAGAGGGGATAGGAGTCGTTATGGTTATACTTGAGCTCGAGCACTCGAGTACACCATTGCATAGACTACCGGGTTCAGTACCACATCCAATAAGCCGCACCAATTCTTATTGGCCTGACAATCACCATTAACTTCGGGAGCGCAACCTCAACTCCGCCATCCAATGGTACCCGAGTATCTCCTGGACTGCTGAAACCTTGAAAATATCTTGCTACTCCTGCCATCGCCTCAGACAGGCGTCGGGGGGCGCTTTGGGTTACTGCTGTAATTCTCATATGTTCTCGGTGTATTTATGACAGCTGCGAAGCCCTAGTAACAAAAGTGTTGCTTAGTCTAAAGGAATTTTCAAGTGAAACATAATCCCTACCAAAAATAACGAGCGAGAGAGTGCGGACTCAACGTGAGCCTCTAGAAATCTTTAAGGCCCAGCTGCTAGCACTGAGACAGGATGCGAAGATAATTCGAAGACAAGTGGGCCATCCAACATGCCCCAAGTTGTCTTAGTATTCGGGGATTTTAAACAATTACCATACTCAATGTAGTTTAGACTTTGCCTTTAGCCACTGTCTGCATCTTGGCAAGGATAACTACTCGTACTACCCAAGTGGATGCTAGGGGGTGTTGCTTGTACGGTAGACTAATGGACCTTGCCTCTACTGCAATGTTACCAGCGCGGCCGATACCCGTAGATTTATGAGCCACGTGTGTCCCGCAACGAAGAGCTCGGCGAACATTCTCGTTGTAGTGTGCTTTATCAGACCCACTTGACTAATAAATCTATCGGCCGCCGCTCGTACTCGGGGTAAGGGGGAAGTACCGGTATTGGGGCGGGCGGCGGGGTGTAGAGGGTCGGCGTTCATTCGTATAAGCCGAGACTCCCGGATTCCTAAAAGGGAAATAATGCCACCTGTGTAATAGCCAAGCCAATAAATAGGCATTTCCTTTATCCTTCTCGTAGGCATTTGCCCACCTCTTTTTTTCCTAACACTTCACCACTAACCCGGGTATGATACAATGTGTGCCATTCCTGGTTCATCACTGTTGCTCTGGTTACAACCTTTTCAACAAGGACTATCTCCATTTCTGGATCCCTCTAATACTGTACGGTATTATGCCGATACTGGTACTAGTGCTTGAGTGCTAGTACTGTGTATAGTACTGGAGTAGTGGCCGTTGCCGAGAAGACGGACCGGCCCATCCATTACTGTCCTTGCAGACCTTGCGCTGCTACAATGCTCGTTGCACACTATCAACCTTACTGCTAACAATGTGGTTACAACCGGCATTATTCCCACCGGCCGAGCTGTCCCTGTGCGCAGGTCAGATATCTCTATCGTCGACTTGGGAATTGCCCGTTTCTTAAATCGGCACACCTGGTAAGTATCTCTCTCCCACCAATCGACAGTACTCCAATCAGTAATAACAACCTTGCAGAAGTAGAGTGGGATGCTGACCCGCTCTTCTCCCATAGCAGATCTCAGAGCTTAGCATTGGAGAATACTACTTTCCCTACTCCTGTTAAGCGATACCGAAACATGGCCGTCTGCGACTCTATCTTGGGCATCTACGCCGCCAGGTTCCTCCCAAGGAACGATAAGTGCCGATAAGTGTATCGTTCGGTGGTGCTAATTGGGGCATCCTCCGCCCAACATATGGCTGGTCTGGAATTCGGATTCACGCCTGGGCGTGTGGGGATATAGAATTGTGCAAGGAAGACACGGCGGTAGCACATGATGTCTGCACAAATGGATTCTGGGTATGATGCAGTCAGCGATACTTCGGTGGTGATATGTACGCCATGAGCGTGCACCTCTGGTAGTCAAGTTGGGGCACGGCGAGCATAGGGTTGATATTAAGGCACGCATAATATCAGGGCTTTTGTGGATGGGATACCGACGGGTGTGTGGGGGTTGAGGTGGACTCTATGATTGCAGAAGGTGGTGGCTGTGGGGGAGGGGGTTGTAGTTTTGGACCTGGTGGCTAGCAGATCGGCCGGTAAGTGGGTGAGTACGTCAGCTAGGAATGAGGAACTAGAGGATGGATAAAGGTTTCAGGGGTGTCCAGTGGTGATTTATGTGTTTTCTATGTGGGCTAACAGCAATGGGGGTGTTTGACTATTTCGTGGAAGATTTCTTCTGCAGCATAGCTATGCCTCGGGGGAGGTTTCTTTTTTTTTTTCTCAAGCGAGGAACGACGGAAATTTAATGGGAATCGATAGCTGATCTTTGCGAGTGGGAGTACTCAGCTACGCGTCGCTTTTCACCTTTCATACCCCACTCACGTCTACCGTCTGCGTACTCATCTTTCGTATCCCCCCCGTTTGTTCTTCTCCACCACCAACCCTCGCAATACTCCAACACCTCCGCTCCTCCTCCTCTCCTCTCCCTCTCTAAAACAATCCTTCCTTTCCATTCTCTCCTCTGTTCACTCCATCCTCAGCCTTTCCTTTTTACCAAATTTTCGTTTTTTTCTGTCACTCTCATTGCTTGATACCGTTTGGAAAAATCTATATCCAAAACAGCCCCTAATCCTCTTTAGAGCATCATTGACCTCAAAAATCGTTATGCCTAATGAGAACAATAACACGCAGTCAGCCGGATCTGGCGAAACTGAATTCTTGACTTGTGAAGGATCCCCCGGGGGGGTCAGTCAACATGGGGCTACTAAAAAGGTTCGGTCCCAACAGCTCCCTTACGCTTTCTTGGCTATGAAAAAAATGTGTTCACAAAATAGGCAGCCCGAGACTCCTCCTTCTGAAGAAACCACGGATGGATTGACTTCATCCCTAACTACTAGGAAGGAGGGGCTCGGCCAAGCCCTGGGTCAAAATAATTCTGACGATGTTCGTTTTACTATTTGATAAATGTTAGAGAATGTAACTAATTCTAACTAGGACTATAACCACAAGAAGACTCCAAAGCCAAATCTCCCGGAAGCCCCTGATACGACGAACATACAGCAGTTACTTTCTAAGCTCGCTGAGCAGCAACGGTTGATTGATCAACAAAGGGAGGCTCTCGAGCATCAGGAGAAGGAACTGTTCAGGGTCAAGTCAGACAACTATCCTGGATTTTCAGCATATACTAGTCCCTCGATCCAAGTGGCAGCAGATCCCATCCCCGGGCCCTTCAACGCCGTTCAAAATCCTGTTTCAGTGGATAACTCTGATAGTTATGGCTTTCGCCCCGCTACCCACTTTCACGAAGTCAATCGTCTTCAATCAGAGTTAAAGGTTGCCCAGGGTAAGATATCGGCCATGAACGACGAGCTTGTCAACACGAGAATAGCAAAGCACACGCTAGACCAAGTCTTGAGCCCTTCGGGGGAGGATGGGTCTTCATTGGGAGGTGATGTCTCAGAGCAAGCTATTGCTTCCTTGCAGACAGCCCTTGCGCAGTCTACCCGGCCAAACCCACACGGATCTGACTCCTGGCCGTCGGTGTCCTATGACGACTCAATGGCCGATCACCCCACCGAGTATCATCAACAATCCCTTTCAACTGGTCCGTACGCTCGATCCGGTATCTGGGCCACCTCCCCAAAGCCTAGTATGCCCCAATTGGCATCTTTGCAAATTTCTTCCCATGGCGAAATGCAATACCAAAATACACTGCGCCAGGGCTCGGTCGATGCAGATCCCTATGGGGGAAGCCGAATCTGGAACAATCCACCCCGCAACTTTAGCCTTCAGGGCGGCGGTCCGCTTGTTGTAGGGGATGGTCGTTACCCAGGTCGTCGTTCATCTTACAACCCCCAGGCTACGCCATTTGTCCGCTCCAGCTTTGAGCATGGAGGTTCAAGCAAAGTTTCTTCGAGCACAGGTTATACTCCGAGCCCAATCGGCACCCCGCTTTCCCCTAACTCTACTGCTGATTTTCCTTCAGGCTCTAGTGGTGGTAGCACAATGTGGGGCCAACCTCAAGTAAGTTTTCTGTCTGGGCTTTCGTCGGTTTGCGTAGGTGTTTGAGGCTAAAGGAAACTCCAAAAATAGGGGCAGACATATGTATCTACCATCGAGCCACTCAACTATCGGCGACTTCTCGAACGCAGTGTCAACTGTAATTGGAAATACATTGTCGATAAGATTGTTTGCAACAACGACCAACAAGCTTCTATTTTCCTCCAGCAGAAGCTTAAGATTGGCACAGCCGAACAGAAACATGCGATCGTCGACTCAATTGTAGCTCAAGCATATCCCCTTATGATCAACCGCTTCGGCAACTTTCTTGTTCAACGATGCTTTGAGCATGGCACTCCGGAGCAGATAGATGGGATAGCAAGTGCTATCCGTGGAAGCACCCTCAACTTGAGCATGGATGCGTTTGGCTGTCATGTTATTCAGAAGGCCTTTGATTGTGTTTCTGAGGATTTCAAGGCAACTATGGTTGCCGAATTGCTTCGACGCATCCCAGAAACAGTCATTCATAGATGTGAGTAGTAACCCTTTCCCCTGATTTTTCTGCTGCTTAGTATATTTTAGACGCCTGTCATGTCTGGCAGAAACTTTTCGAACTCAGGTGGTCAGATTCCCCACCTCAGATCATGAAGTATGTAAATGAGGCCTTGAGAGGTATGTGGCATGAAGTTGCGTTGGGGGAAACCGGCAGTCTCGTCGTCCAGAATATCTTCGAAAATTGTCTCGAAGAAGATAAGGTCAGTAGCTCAGATTATACCTACGCGCTCTCATGATGTCTACTGGCTGTGCGTACTAACTCCCCCAGCGCCCCTGTATCAATGAGGTCCTCGAGTCGATTAATATGATCGCTCATGGTCAGTTTGGGAACTGGTGCATCCAACACATTTGGTGGGCTTCCTTTCTTCTCTTTCAAACCTACCTCAAATTTCTAATCCAAGTCTAGCGAGCATGGGGCGCCTCTTGACCGTTCTAGAGCCGTCGATACTGTTGTCCACAATGCCGCTGAGTATAGCATGGATCAGTACGCATCCAAGGTTGTTGAGAAATGTCTCAAAATAGGCGGAAGCGAGTTTCTCGATCGGTACCTTGACCGCGTGTGCGAAGGGCGCCCTGACCGTCCTCGCATTCCCCTCATCGATAGTATGTCCCGCCTTCCTGCGCTTTTTACCACAACTAACACCTTAAGTTGCGAGTGACCAGTATGGAAACTACCTAGTTCAATGGATACTCCAACATGCTTCTTCTACTCACAGAGAACAAGTTGCGACTCATATCCGTAAACACATGGTTTCCTTGCGCGGGAGTAAGTTCGGCTCCCGTGTCGGGATTCTCTGCTGCAATCCGATGTACAACCGCTCCGGCACCCCTTCCACTGCTGCACCAAGGTACAGCAGATATGGCTATCGCTAGCGCTGACACTTTCTCATTATCCATTTACCATATCTATACGGCTTACATTCTATAAAACTGTAGTGTTTCTTGGATTTTTTTTTTATCGTTTCTTGTTTGGTTGCTGTTCAACTCTCTGCTTAGGTAGATTGCAGCTCTTCACAAGTGAGCGGTAGGCATGGCTCACCGATTTCGTATTTTTCCCTCTGTTTCGCCCTTTTTCTTGTTCCTTTTTCATGTTCGAATGGATGATGAAGTGAAGTGGTGGTATGATGCATGGACTGGGCTTTTTTCCCTCTTTTCTCCTGTCTGGGAAGGCCCATTATCATTTTTCAAGCCTGGCCATGCGGGTATTTGGTTAGTTGAAAAACATGGCTGGCGGGGTGTATATGAAGTGAATGGTGGTTGTGGATAGAAAACCCTATACATCTTATGAGATTGGGGTCGGTGTGTTGTGAAAAACAAAATCACCTGTACCATCACGATCTTCGCGCTGTTGCACAGTGTTTGCATAGCTTTTTAATGAGCACATGGGTTTACTCTTATCTCGGATCTTAATTTCAGCGGCTCTTACCTTGAACATTTCTCTTTTTTTATATGTATCTAGCTAGTGGTGGATATCTTTGACGATGGTGATGGCAACAATTCATACTTTAACCCATGGTCGGTCTTCAACGCATGCAAGTGGATTTAGGCTCGAGTGATATGCTATGATTATTGGAATTCATTCACTGTCGAGTGACTATTGCAATCGACGCAAGTTCATGCCGGGCACCGCGTCGCTCTCTGCTGGCCATAGAGTTTGTACCTGGGCGCTCAGGGAATGTGAGGCATGGGAAAGCAAATGCACCAACCTCCTCCACCTCATCCAAGGTCTCGCATCCCAACATCACACTCACCTAAGGCAACCTCATGTCTCAGACGACATACCACAAATTCCTATCCGCAAAAATCTCCCCTCCAAGATACTTACTTTCTAACCGCAAATTACAGTACGTCGGAAAGCTATCGCGTACCTAACATTACCCAAACACAACTAACGACCCGTGCAGATAGCCAACTTTAACTTTCTATTTTCATTGCTCAGGTATCCATAGTTCAGAAATAAAGGTTTGGTTTTTTTTTTCGATGCTGATGTGCGGTAACCGATTGACCATGGTGATTATTGGTGATCTGTGATTGGGGGGATTGGCCTCCTATAGGATTCCCCGTTTCTTCCGCACTTCCGCCTTTGATCGGCGGTACGAGATATCTCTCCCGAATGAAGGCGAAGTGAAGGAAAGATCGGCAGGGACAGGACAAGTTCGGTTGGTCTACGGTAGTGGTGTGTTCACCTGGTGAGCAGAGCATGAAACACACCGAGGAGGGGGGTAGTGCGATATCTCACTCTGGCCTATGAGGTTGATGGCCTGTTTTTTGGGTGGCATATACGATACTTGTTTGAACGATGATCTACTTTGCGGTTCCTGATGCGTTCAACTCGGACCACTGGCTAGGGCACTATCCCGTGTTGCGAGAACGAGTATCATGCGGCGGAAGTTGGGCGTTTCACCCCGCTACCTGTATCCAGGTTTCAATCACCCGTCCGGCAATTATCAAGGGAAAGGTCGGGAAGAGAGATAAGGGTTATTGGGAACTCGGATTACACGCCTGGTGTCCGGAGCGTGCCAGATCCCTGGGAGTATTTCAGCTCCATCCCTACCCGTATTTTCACTGCACTTGGTTGGTACAAGTGCCAAATCTGTTGCGCGGGGTATGATACGAGAACCCGGGTGCATTGATGGGTGCTTTTTTCCTTCTTTTAGATGACCGTTGGAGGATGAAACGGAGGTGGGTGACCGAGTTCTTGTAATACCACAGCAGCCTTACTACCCGGGAGATATAGTAGGGATTGGGAATTACTTTTGTCGGAGCGTTGGTGGGGTTCGACTCGCTTATCATTTCAGCCGTTTCAGCTTCGTAGGGTTCCTAGCTCGCGCTGTCGACTCCGTATCAAGGTGGGCGGGATCGGAATTGGGTGCAAGAGCTGAGGTTTATTACGGGAATGAAGCGAAATGGGTTGGAGGAGGATGGGGATAGATAAGAGAGCGTAGAGCTACAAGTATCGTATCGTAGGTGTCCAAGAAGCTCATCTCAATCATGAATTATCACGCGCCAAGAATTTGAATTCCAGAAGCGGAAAAGACGAAGCAGATCTCCCTTCTCGGCTACGCGACCCCTCAATATCATAAACAATGGTGGAAGGACTCCATCCGCACACACAAAAATAACACGCTTTTCTTCCCCCAAATAATACCGATACAATACCGGTACTGTACTCGTGACGTGACCGACCTCCTTCCCATCCAACCTCCTTCCTCCGTCCTTCTTTCTCCCCTCCAAGCTAACCTTTCTTTCACCTTCACTTTATTCCCCGTACCACAATCTCATCGCCCTAGACCCTTTCCTCATTTCCGTCTCAGCTCAGCTAATTTAACTCACGTACCATCTTCGCCCCTCCCCTCTCTTTCCCCCCCCCCTCCTACCTGCCTACCCTTCACCCCCTTCCCTCGTTTGGTACATTTTCATCAATCCCGAATCCATCATTATCCATCGTATCATACATACATTCGTTCCCCGAGACTTCAATAGGGCTGCTGCACTTGCGTCCCAGGTATGCGATCACCCTAACCGTTGGCTGCCAACTCTCTGTAAAGAAAAAGCGGTGAGGTGCTCGCTAGCGACTTCTCATCGGCTTGAAAGACGGGTAAACAAAAGAGGAAAAAAGGAAGGGAAAAAAAAAAACAACCACCAAAACTCCTCAACCCGCAACCTGCACACGACACAAGAAGAAAGGGTGACAACTATCGTACCTGAACCGTCCAACCCCTTCGAACCTATATTCGCCTGTACTGTACAACAAACCGATACCCTTACAAAAATTCCATCATTTTTTTTTTTCACGACCGAAACGAAAGAATAATCAACACGACCGATATATATCTTTATTAACTCCCTATTACCTCTTGTTTCTTTTTTTTCTCTTGCCGACTACATATTTTTTGACGATCTGTATCACGACACGACTCTGAAACGAATTTTCTTCTCTTACGACCGAAACAACATCATTTTAGAGGGCGCATCAACGCTGTAAAATAAAGTCAAGTCTTTTCAGGGGGGGAAATCAGAATCAAAATCATACCAATCGCACGCATCTCGAATCATCACGATACACGTACCCACCCAGGGGATTTTAGTACCATATCGTGCTGTGACGCGATACCAGAGCCGACACCCTTTGTTGATATCACACGTACACATACACACACGCATACGCAAAAAATCACAATGGACACATCACAGTTTTTCCATGGTCAAGCCGATAGAATGGAATGTTGGGATGACGACCCCGACTTTGCGGAAATTGAACCAACCTTTCCACAAGCTCTACCTACATCTTCTCCCAAAAATAATAAGCGAACAAGTCTTGACTACCGCGATCGTCGCGAATCCATATCGTCGCGAATGTCCATGCAGTCCAACTATGACTTTGACTCCCCCGAAAGTGGGGATCACGAGAGACAGGTACTCCTGGATGAATCACCGGCGGCCGCGATCGCTTCCGCTATCAATGCAGGAATACCGATACCTGAAAATGTCCCCTCGTCTGCACTAATTGGAGGAACCATTAAGAGGCTAGGGACAACGAAGAAAGCCAGGAAAATTGCGACCCATGATGACTGGGGGGAGGACCTGGAACTGCCAATTTCGGGCATGTCATTGAAGGTTCGTGGTCAGGGGGGTCTCGAGTTTCCAGATACACTGCAGCAGATTCTACCGGAGTCGAGACCCTCGTCCAGGACGAATGTGATACTTCCACCGTCGGCTTCAGCACAATTGAATAAGTATCGTGAGGTGGAAGAAGACGATGACTTTTTTGCTGATACCGACGATCTCTCGACTCCGAGGTTCTCGCCCGCTAGACGTACCCTCCAGCAGCAAAAGTCTAACGCCTCCCTCTTGCTTACGCCACCTTTGTCCGAATCAGCCACCAGAGGATCTCCCTCAGTAGACGACGATTTTGAGAATGATTTCGAATTCCCTGCGGATGCTCCTCTACAATTGAATATTAAGACTGGTGAAAGTAACAGGCATCAGGTTCAGGTTTTGGATAGTGATTTTGAAGATTGGGCGGAAGGTAGTAGTTTGGGAACGAGGTTTGGAGGAACAAGTAGAGCAAGGAATTATAACGGAGAGGAAAGACTTGGTTCGTCCATAATCTCGCCAAGCGTCTCGAGTGTTACTGCCGAGAGCGGAGACGAAGCACCATTGGATGGATTAGAGTTGCCCTCAGGAAGTTTACCAGACCTTGCAGTAATTCTCGAACGGCGAAAACGTGCATCGTATCCTATGGATGCTAGCACCAGTTTTGAAACGAAAGAAGACCTAACATCCAAAGAGGAATTTTTTGACGGCATAGAAATTGGCGAAGGAGAGGAGGTATTTGACTCAAGGAAATTGACGTTAAATCGAAACGTTAAACACAAGCCATCCACAAGGAAAACAAGCCCCGTTAGGAGGTCCGCAATGAGTCTAACTTTCACAACAAACAAACCAGCGACGACGAGCGCGCCCTCTACCGGAATGGGGTCAAGAAGTAATAGACTGCTTCACGGTCACCCAACCTTGGCACCGCCAATACCCATATTAGAGCCTGTGGCTGAGAGAGAAAACCAACCTGCAGTAATATCGAAACGACCGGACAACCGCAATCGGTGGTCTAGCGGAACTTCAATCAGTGAATCGAAATGGTCCGGAAAAGATGCATTCGGATTGAGCATTCCTCCTCCCCCACCTATACCACATTCCCGCACCTATACGGAAAGACAGAGGGCTTTGGGGGGGAAACAGTCGTTGCGGACGTTGAAAGGGTCTAATCAGGAAAATATCTCCAACACTAGTACGACAACCAATGCCCAATTGTTGAGGATGAAGCGTTCAATGCCTAACATTGGTCGCGCTGCAGTATCAACTCCTGCCAAACAACCGAGGCCTCCAAGCCGCAGTAGTGCAGGTAGGCCCCCGAGTAGTAACAGTCAGGGTAGACCTCCCAGCAGTGGAGGCGCTGGCAGACCGCCAAGCAGCAGTGGTCGGCCACCATCACGTAGCAGTGCAGGCAGACCGGCTAGCCGTAATGAATCCTCGAGATCAAAGGTCTCTGGCGATAGGATGGATATTGGAGTTGGAAGAAAACCGTCGGTGCCTTTTTTGCCCGCCGGGAGCTCAGTGAGGCAGAGTCAACATATTTCGGCGAAACGGTCTCGCCAAACGTTCGACTACAAGGAGTCCATTGCAGCCGAACGACGCACAAATAGCCGTCTGCAGCAGCGAACGCCACGCCACTCACCGTCTTCGTCCACCGCATCGGCGAAGGCAAAGAGAGCAACACCCACAGTTGCCCCGGAACACCTAAGGAGAGAAGCTGCTGCCATTGAAACATTGACCCAGCCGACGAGGAAAAGGAACTTTGGTGATGGTACAGAGCTGGAAACTTTCGATGATTTGCCGACAAGTGCCAAGCTTGAGAATCGGTTTGTGGTTGCACCCACGGGCCGCGGGGCACCCAAGGCAATAAAATCTAGGAATGTGCCTGTCCACGGGGCTATAGGGAGAGATGGTGAAAGTCCCTCTAAGAAGATCGACCTGACCAACCGTTTTGGGGAGGTTCCAAGGTTTGCTAGGGACACTAACGGTTTGCTTCCCTCCTCCCCCACCCATTTTCCCGAATTTCAATTACCTTTGCTAATTTACGTATGTTAAAAATAGCATCCAGGAACGCACGCGAGCAGAGAACTGGGCATCCACCGTCCGGGGGTGGGGCCAATCCAAGCATTAATCATTGGAAGGCACAAGTTGCCGCTCGCGGCACTGCAAGTCCAAAAAGCCGCCGAAAGCCACAGCAAAAACCACACCTTATCAAGCCAATGGGCAATGTCAACAGTCTCCCTAAAGGTACGTGCGTTTGCAGTGCAACCTGCAGCTAACAGGCCAAGCATACTATTACATGATGATAATCCTTTGCTATCTTTTTTTTCATTCGTACTGTACTGGATTACGAAAAACCCCCGCTATGGAAGTAAACTCGGTGTCAACGTGCGTTTGTAAAACGGACTGCTATTGCATACAGCCAAAAATTGACCAGAGCCTCAGGATTTTGGTGGTATGCAATAGCAGTCCGTTTTACAAAGGTCACGACATTAAGAGCACCCATGTCGATCACTGTTTCTCGCTTACCTTCCTGCTTCTGTACCCCTGTCGATCTGCAACGCGGGTTTTCCTGCGCTTTAATTTTTCATGGGTTCTAGTAGGCTAACACGTAGTCACGTTATTGTCACGCAGTGACCGCGGTTAATGGGATGACATATAACCCCAAGACATACAGGTGGGAAGGGAACGAGGGTGACGTAAAAGGGTTCGAAACACAAAACCCCACGCCACCTCGCCCTGCCTTGATCGCCAACGTCAACCAGAACGGCTCAAAGTTGGGAATTCAGGTTGTCCGTGGCATGGTTTTCGACCCCTCAAGAATGTGCTGGCTTAAGGTCGATGAGGACCCCGATGAAGAGGAGCATGACCCATTCGAGGGATTGGACGACCTCCAGGATCACGACATGATCAGCATCGATCGGTACAGTGGGGGCATGGATGAGGGATTTGGAGGAGGAAATGTCTTTGGGGGAAGTGGGAGTGGTGCTGGGGTTGGCGGTCCTCGTGGGGCAAGGCTGAGTGGAGGATTTGGGGAGTTTGTCGTAGGGGAAGAGTTCGATGTAGGACCCGAGTTTGTCAGACGCCAGCGTGAGGAGGAGGAACGATGGCGGAGGAGAGTTGAAGGCTGGGTTTCCCAGAGCGAGGCGAGCAAGTTAGGCAACAAATGGGCCTTGAGGGAGTTGCTGACGGACCGGAGATGAACAAGTGAGGAAAAAAAAGGCCATCGGGAAGGGAACCGCCTCGCCGAATTTCCTCTGAGTGGAAAACAACTCACCCCTTCCCCTGGGGATGAAGGCAATTGGTTAACTGACATGCCCTCTTGTGCACGGGTAATACCCATCCCCCCCCGTCCTTTCTTTGCCTATCTCATTGAGCCCGTATCTTCCGGTCTTTTTTCCTTGGTTCTTGTACAACAATGGTCCAAGCTGATGCCTATCACTTGGCTCCTACCTAACCTTTTCCTAAAGTTTGTATACTACTTGTGCTGTACTTTATTTCTCATCTATAACTGGTATGGATGAATGGGTGGGATCGCTAGTCACGGGATGGTGTGGTATATATATTGTTCTTTTATTTTCTTTCTCTCTATTCTTTTTTTCTGTTGGGCGGAACGGATGGATTTTACTTATTATACCCCACACGAGTTATGCCTCTCTTTTTTTTTTTTTAATTATTACTTTGGTCCACCCGTCTTGCGCCCATTTGGTTCGGATCGTCCTTTTTACTTGGCGGTACCGCACTGGTATTTTATCGCTCGCAGCCCTTGGTTAGTTTTTTTGTATTTTTCGAAAGGGTTGGGGAAGATGGGTAGTCAGCTATTTTGAGGCAGGTATGCGTCAGACAGGAAGGCGAAGAGCTGGCCGGGGTTAATTGGGAGGAGTCGGTGGGGAAAGTGGGTATCTGAAGATGATCGATTTCAACCATATACTTAGATTTGCACGACCTTTTTTTTTTATTTTTGTGCGCGGCAAAACGCTGTTTCGGAAAAAAAGGAAAGATGTTTGCTTGCCCGCTCGCTGGCTTGGTATTCCGCCAACATTGAGGCACGATACCGTAGCTGAACACAATAACAAGTACGAGTACAGTACAGTACCATACGCAGAGCACGTAGGACGAAAAGCAATGCGCACGGGACGAGCACCCGGCCAGCCAAACCACCAACGCATCCCGGTTTTCCCTCTTTTCCCTTCCCCCGACCGAAGATGTCAGCGTTCGTACCGTACCGTACCGTACAGTCCCTCAACCGACCCACTCGACCAGAACCGACGCGCCGACGTCGAATATAAACCAAGGCGTACTATCATACACCGCCGCCAAGCTCACCATCCACCAAACCAACAGTTCAACACCCCCCTGCGAAAAAAAAAAAACCCGTGACAAAACAACCCCTACTCGTACTGTACAAGGTAGGATCATGAATTCATGGTACAGAGCAGGGGTGGTCATTCTCCGTTGTAAGGGTAATTTTGAAACACTTGAAAAAGTGTGTGTTCCAACCAAGGGTCATGCGCAACAAGAATTGAATACTGATTTGATGTGTTGGTATTCTCGCTTAAATCTACACTAGTGAATAGTCAACTGAAATAGTCGAACGATCATGCCTATATTCATTAGATCTGGGTGAGAATCATGAGAGTAAAAATTGTCTTGAGTATCCGAAGATTACTGCATAAAATGTAGTAATGGTGTGTAGTTTCAAACTTGCGAGTGATATCTCATGAGTATGTATA
>QLOI01000420.1:0-42523 GCA_003313605.1 Tuber umbilicatum | reverse complement strand
TTTTTTTTTTTTTTTTTTTTTTTAAACTGTTATTCCGACTAGGTTACAACAACTAATAACAAAAGAAAACCCCATCAACCCCTAGCCGTACTTAATGGGCTTTTTATTGACTAAACGCCAGTTTGCCCAGGTATCATTCAACAGAAAGACCCAAATGGGTAACGGGGACCCAGAAAGGTGTAGTTTCCTCCCTCCATCTCCTCTGCTTCCCTACACCGTAGATGATGCCACTTACAATGGGTCACATCAAATACCCAAGGAACTGTTCGCCTAAAGAAAGTATTTCCTCCTCCTAACCATAGACGCTGCTCCCTTCACCTAGTGGCTCGTTCATTCGTAGGCCTGGAGCCGAAACCAGTATCATCGGAGTCGAACAACCAGGAGGGAGCGGTTAACAAGCCTCTACCCAAACGGGATCGATAACTTGATTACACCTCAAACAGTAACATCGTCGAGGTCGGAGCGTCCGCGGAGCATAGTGATAGCCAAAAACATCCAGGAGCCCTCTACCTTCTTCGAACCCACCCTACCATACTAAAACAAGGAAAGGATGAGACTTACGTGATAAACTTTGATAAAAGGCATATGAATCCATCAAGTTCTGCCTTTTCGAATCTCACGAGAGCGGGGAAATGGTGTTGAGAAATGTGCAAAATGCACTTGTGAGGGGTTGTAATGGGAGAGGATTGTGCGAAGACTTTTATTTTATTTTATTTTATTTTATTTTAATTTTTTTTTTTTTTTTAAACTTTTCGATTGTTACTTGACTTATCACTATCTACCTACAATACTATAAAGGCTTTCTAAACGCTAAAAACGTATCTGCCCGTAATCATGGGCCTTCTTGCCCCCCTCACCCACAGGACTCCAACCTCTGGACTTACGCCTAAACAGCCAGTACTTTAAATTCAATCCCTCGGGCCTATCCAATTCTTCTCCTCCACCATCCTGCTCGCCCCATTACAATACCTGCAATCGGGCTTCTTATTCTTGATAGACCAAGCCGATCTATCACAACTCGAACAAAACCACTTCTTCTCACTCGCCCATCCAACCTCTCTATGCATCCCGCCACGAGTTGAGGAGCTTGCAGTGGGTCCCCCCGCCCATCCAGACACATCCTTCTTAGCCCCACTGCCAAAACCAGAAAGCAAACCACCGGAAGAACCAAAATTCACCCCACCAAACAACTTCTTCAAATCCTCATCCTCATTGCTCTCCTCCTCCTCCTTCCTCTCATCCTCCGACGTCCACTTCAACCCCTCATGCCTCGCCCACCTCTCCGCCCTCCTAATCTCCCTCCTCCTAGCCTCCCCGTCCACCTTATCCATCACCCTCTTCACCCCCGCCATATAATCCTCCAACTTCTCCTTCAACTCTTTCTCCCCCGGCCGGTGCGAAGACTTTCCGGACACGACTGTACAGTACCGAAGACTTACGGTGGGAAAACAGGGAATAGGGGATGATCGATTTGACAAGTGTGAAAAACGATCAGGTTATGGGACATCTTAAATTCCTATTGTTGCACGATGTCATCTTTAGTGGGCAGCTACATTAGCTAAATTACTTGTACAGTACGCCTATTCAGAACTCAGTCAGTTGCCAGTCGCCAGGGCTCTCGGTGCTGGTGCAGCAAATTTAAACTGTAACGTACCTTCTTCAAACACCATTATTTGACTCTCCGATGCCCGCCAAGCCTCCTTTTTTTTCCAAACTTCCTCACTGTTGACTTTGTTCTGTTCACTGCAGCATCTTGCTGGTCATTTTTTCCGATTTTCTCGTCCTTACCCGAGTGCGAGTACAGTCTCCAGCGGGGCCGTGACGAAAACCGGGCCGTGAGGAACCGGCCTAAGGGGTCGGTAACAATCTTTTTTTTTTGTTATCCTACTCTGACTAACTCTCTTTTTTGCCCACCAAATACCGGTACCCCCATTCGTCACCGCCCGGTTTTCGTGATGGCCCCGTTGGAGACAATACTTCCAGTAATACTGTACCGTATTAACTCAACAAATCGAGTATCTCAGCGCAGGGTTCTAATCTCCGTTTCAAAACAAATCCCCCCCGGAGAACCCAGTAGTCAATAAAAAAGAGCGAACGAGACCGTGTTAACCCCAGCTCACCAGCCCAACAGCGGCCCACACAATCTCACTATTCCTTTTTTGACTACTAGGCTTTGTGAGGGACCACTTGCCCTGGTGCGGAGTTTAGGCCTTGGTACGGATCTAATGTACTCAACTTGTTGATTTAATACAGTACCACACTGTATTCTTTGAGTCAAGGAGCGAAACGCCCGAGGAAGACCCCCTAGAGTGAATCCAGCTCTTAGGGAAGATACTGTACCCCGCAACACATTTGTCTATTTCCGGATTTCACGAGCTTTTGCAAAAGATGGAGATTTCGGGACGAAATTTGAGGGATCGTGGGTTTTGGTGGTAGTCTCCAAGAGAAATCTCTGGTGAGGATATGATATTAAGAGAGTTCCCGGCTATTTTGGCACTTATTCCCAGCACCTCACGAGTGGCAGCGATGAGAGGTCAAGTGTTTGGAACCCCGTGAGGGGGTTGGTTTCCTGCTGGTTTTGGCGACTGTTCTCGAGTTGGGTGGTTCTTGATCCTGTCTTACAAGCTTGGGATCATACGCGAGTTCTATCCCTGCTTTTCTATCATATTACATAATCCATCTCACCCGCTCACGACCCCGGAACGCAACTTTGAAATTCGTCGGACAAGTTACCCGTACCACAAAACTGCGAGGGAACTTCGCTCACGGGCAACGGTGATCTGGTTGAAAATGGAGGTCGAAATCAGCGTTATTGCACGGATGCTAACTTATCCTCGGTCCAAGTAAGGGACAAATTACGGGGCTGGCAAGCTTGCCTGAACCCCGGAGGACTAGAAGTCTCACCCAATCTCCTCAATCTCTCTACCCACTAGAGACTCCTTTCGCTTTCAGGGGTTCTTGAAATGTTGAAGGATAATGAAGATGCCTTGAGGGAGGAGCCCGTGAACATTGCCTTCACTGGACCCCACGATCTTGCTGAATGCCACGCCAAGATTCTTAAAGTACCAACGTGACAAAATCCGGCTAACCCTGGATATGGCTGCCCCGGCTACAAGACCTCCCACGCTCCATGGAATTAATTCCGCACCCGGAATTGCTGGTTTGGCGCGACTGGGATAATAGAGTTTATTAACAGGGGATAGGATACTGGTAATCTAGTAAGGACCTCTGAGATCTTCCCCGCGGTCCGAAAAGACTGAGCAATCTGTTCGGCCCTTGCGTCCAGATCTTTGATTCAGTGATCTACCTCGCTAACCAACCAGCCATGGAGTTTGTGATTACAAGAGCACTACTCGGTCAAGGTAAGTGGTCGTACATCTTGCGTTCCGGGGACCATATCTTTGTATTGGCTGACGCTGATATCCCCTATCTGGTGCCAGAGAGCCTTGAAAACGACCCACTGGCGATGGGTACTGTCAAAGGTGCTGGAACAGAGGCAGTCTATACTTGTGCCCGGAAATATGCCTTCCCCGATGATGGAGCTAACCAATGGGCAGGCCGATTCCGAGAGTTGCGGGACTGGACCACGAAGCTACTCGAGCCCGCACGATTGATATGCAAGGGTGAATCTAACAGATTTTCACATAACCTGAGCTGTACTGAGGAAGCAGTGGTCGATATCATCTATTCCTCTATGATTATTACATATTTAGTGATGGCGGCTGGGGTTTAGCAGGGTTGTAGTTGAGCAACTATTAGAGGAAGGAGGAGATATCGAAATCCGACCCAACCGGCAGAGCACCGCGTTGAAGCCCTAGCAGCCCTCCGGAAAAACGGGGCTATAATAACAAGGATGCCACGGGAGGGAGGGAATCAATGTATTTTTTCCTAGCGAGGAGTGTAACACCTTCTATACAGATAAATTCGCGAGCAGCAGGTCGGAGGGTTCCAAAGTTATTGGGGGGATGAATATGCGTTGACAGGCGGGTTCCTTGAAAATGAGTGCGAGGACTGCTTTACCTATAAACATAATTTTTCTTCTACCGAGCGAGAAAGCATTCCGCTCAAACAGACCCGCGCAAGCCCTTGAAACCTCCCACCGGAAGGTATCATTCCTAAGCGTTGCAAAACATTTCCATTATCTTGCCTCCCTTCATCCACCATCCCTATCGCCTAGCACTTCGACCAACTACTATTTTATCACCGGCCGCCCAAGGTCTCGTCTTTACTTCAGTGCCCTATCACGGTCCCTAAACTCCCGCCCTTTCTATCGAGTGACTGTCGGTGACTTACGCCATTGAATGCAATCCCTTTTTTTTTTCCCAGCAGCGCCCACCTGGCATGTAACTAGCCAAATACCACAGCATCCGTAGGAAAGAAAACAAGAGAAGCAGCAAAAAGGCTCTTTGGTATCACGCTGCTAGCGGATTATTGGCAGTAAAACCACACTATTTTGAAGATAGGATACGAATTCACTGCTATTGCGGACGGCGGGAGTTTTTTGAGACCAGGTTCCGCATTGCAGATGGCGAGTCCAAGTTCACGGTTATGCCTTCCTTGCCGTGTCGTGTTTTGGATGCAAGAAGCGCCGGAACTGCAAAGAGGAAGTGAACTGTTTGTGGATGTGCCTGTCATGAACACAAGGCTTCTGTAGATGCGATGGCGAATTGGCGGCTGCGTTGATAATTGGTGTTTTATTTTTAATCTCGGTGGATAGACTGAAAGGGCGAAGAGAGAAGAGCAGAGGGGTGGTGTGTAGTAATCTACATTGCGGAAGCTAACTTAATTACGGAAATCTCGCATAGAAGCGCCGTGCCCGTGTCCGACTCACCGGTCCGGAATTGAACATAGAACGTCGTAACAGGTCCAGCGATGGCACCTTTCGCTCTATCCACTCGGGGAAGGTGGGTATCATCGGGTTGTGGTTGGACTGTTGTTTCTTCAATAGTTACGGATAGGTTCAAGGGGTGCTCAAAGTAAGTTGTAGTGCATGTGCTTGATGTAGAAGAGTGATGAGTGGTTTAGGGGCGAGGATGTGAGGACAAAAGTCGGAACTATAAGCAGGAAACTAAGGCCAATCTAAATCTAAATGCCATATTGTTATAGAGAGGAAATATGATGAAAACTGGGATATAGGCCTAACATTCCCATTTAAGTATCATACAGGTAATTTACAGTACATCTTAGCCCTCGCGCTGAACCGTATACTGTATGATAGGATGACAAGATCAAAACGCCTCATTCAGCCACAAGCGAACCTCCCTAGATATACTGACAGGCTTGCGAATGGTAGCCGGGGAGCTGCAATCATGGGTGACGACTGCGAAGGAGAATTTTAGGGTAAATCCAGGAGGAAGGGAATAGGGCGGGAGGGAAAGACAGCGATGCCCACGAGGTCGTTGTGTGCTCTCGGGAGTAAGGGATGAAAGCAGTCCGGAGGGTGGAAACACGACGGGGGTAGATCCGTGCGTGGCTAAAAGGAATCTAGGAAAGCGGTGCACAGCGGTCATTAATGATATGAAAGATTGTAGATCGTTAGGGTTAAGCCGCGCTGGAGTTTCCATATCTGCGGGCTTGGAGTAAGGTCACCACTCCGCTATGCCCTGCCCTGGAGGCCAGCACGAGTGGCGTCTGGCCAGCTTTGTCGGGCGTATTGGGGTCGACACCCCCTCTCCGGCAGTAGCTTCACCACTCCCTCGTGCCCCTGCTTACAGGCCAGCACGAGCGGCGTCTTGTTGGCTTTGTCAGGCGTGTTGGGATTGATATCTTTCCTTTCCAACAGTATTTTCACCACTCCCTCATGCCCCATCCAAGAGGCGCACGCCAGTGGTGTCCAAGGGTGCTTGTCTAGTCTTTCGGGGTTGACACCTTCCCGTTCTAGTAGGAGCCTCACCAAACCCTCATTCCCTTTCTTGACTGCCAACAAGAGCGGTGTTTGGCCATCTTTGTTTGCCTTGTCGGGTTTGGCATCTTTCCTTCCCAATAGTAACCTCACAACTCCTTCATACCCGCGGTTAACAGCAGACAGGAGTGGCGTTTCACCGTTTTTATCCGGCCGGTTGATCTTAACGTCTCCCCGTTCCACTAGGAGCTTTACTGCTCCCTCGCGCCCTTTGCCGGAAGCCAACAAGAGGGGCGTCCGCTTGTATCGATCGGCCGCACCGGGTTTGACATTCTTCGTTTCCAATAGCAGCTTCACTACCCCCTCATGCCCCTCTTCGGCAGCCAACGAGATTGGTGCCTGACCGCATATGTCTCGCTGGTTGGGGTTGACATATCTCTTTCGTAGGAACATATTCGCCACCCGGAGTGTCTTACTCCACCAGCCATCTGTCCCATCGGGTTTGGTGGGCGTCCAACCAAGAAATAGCCTCACCATTCCTTCATGTCCTTGTCTAGCGGCCCAGGAGAGTGCCGTTCTCCCAAAACAATCATCCGGTTTGTCGGGGATGACACTCTCCTGCTTTAGCAGTATCATTGCTACTTCCTTTTGGTCACATATGGCAGCCCATATGAGAGGGGTAATACCCAGAAAATCGCTTTTGTTGGGATCGTGATTTGGCTGGCCCACGAGAGCGGCGGCGATTTCAATAATGCCAAAAACTGATGCATAATGAAGTCCAGTAAAGCCAATCAGAGGGCCGCAGCGCGGGATATCGCGATTATATGGGCCGGTCCTCGACACAAGGTCCTCCAAAAGTAATTTTGTAGCTATATGGTTTTCCATTTGACCGAAAAGCTGGAGAGCAATCGATACCACGTTCCTTGAAGTCTCTCTCCTGGCGTGCGCCCCCCAATATAGCGAGGCGTATTGGAGGAAGGGAGTTGACTGGGGGGGAGCCGGGTGTGTGGGCAAAATCTCCTTAACGATCTGAAGGTTGAGATATGTAAGGCAAGTTTCCGCCATTATCGAGTGAGCGGCACCAAAGAGGTTAGGGCAGGTGCGAAGGTACTCCTGCAATGTAAAATGGATCAAGCGAACAGTGGAAGTCTCTTCGTCAACTACGACCAGCCCTAAGCAACAACTCAAAATTGTTTTTGCAGAAGGAATCCTTTCAGGATCGAGATCGGTAGATCCTGTCACGACGGCTGGGGCGTGTGAAAGCTCATTGATTTGTAATAGCCGCTCCGAATGCGAGATCCACATCAGTGCTGCCACCCGAGCCTTGTTTCCTCCCCACCCTGTGCCTGGATCCGTTCTAAAGTTGAACCGTAAACATCCCCCAAATCCAAGCCATCCGTCATTGCCCTAAGCTTTTGTCGTCTACCGGGGGCGCTGGTTTCTCTGAGAATTCTATCCATGATTAGGGAGACTAGTAAAAATCTAGACGTGTTAGCGACAAATGTATAACAAACATTCCAAGATGTTGGTAACACACGATGTGGAAATATTTCCGGAAATGCTTTCAATCATTTCTGCCTCCATACCACTATCCATTGCGTCCGGAAATTCATCCCGGCTCAGTCTCATGCGAATATATTCTATCATATCGTCCCTGTTAGATTTTAAGTGCAAAATTGCCCCCCGGCCAAGATGCCTCTCAATTTCGCCCCGGATGTGTTCCCTTCCGGTTAGGAATATTCTCGTGTTTGGAGATTTCTCCAGGATTTGCTTCAACGAATCTAGAACCTCATATCGGTGCCTTTCCGCACATTCGTCCATAGCATCCACACAAATATATGTCTGTCGTGAAGATGTGACAGTCTGAAGCATCTTCGCAATTTCGGGCACCCGCAGTCCCCTTCCACCAACGACCTTTTTGTAATCTTGAAATGTCTGACTTATCTCGCGCGAGATCCTCTCCAATCCACCGATAATCTGTTTCAGCAGTGAGCCAAGGATGTTTGTTGCAGACTGCTCTCGCCTCGCCGCGAAATCAACATAGAAACACGCAACCGCAATATCCTCCTCCCCAGCCTTATCGCATAACCTGTCTACCACTAGCGAGCTAGTATCGTTGCTCATTAGTATCACCACCCTTTAGTTTTCCCCAAGGATCATCTCTTACCTAAAATAGGTCTTGCCAACTGCCGGACCGCCGCAGCAAAATAAAGTCCGGTGTTTGGATCCATTCTGCTGAGCGCCATCGCACCACCTTTGAAATTTTTCCGTTTGCAGCAGCCATTCTCCCACGTGTTCGGCCCTCCGGGTTCGAAGGTCTTGATGTCGGATGCGTGGCTCAAGTGGAGAGAGCCATGTCAGGATACTAGACCGCCCCGTCACATAGGTGGTATTATCGCCCAACACAGTAGAATATTCGTAGTTAATGCCATAGGAGTGGACCGCATTGAAACTCACGATACCGGCATTGCTTAAGAAGTTGTTCTCACGCATTTTTTCGTTGGTTGCAATGTTGTCAGAGGATGGATTGCTGAGTTACTGGTATTGAGTTCTGTGAACAGCGGGTACGATATCTCTACGAAAATACGAACCAGATGTGAAGCCTATATCATGAGTATGCTCAAGCGAGAGGGGGGTAGTAGCGGAATCGTGGACATAGATTACCGGTAGGTATTCTTGTCGTTAATTGACCCTCCTAAGCGAGAAGGGTGGTAACCCCTATCTATACGAAAGTCCCTCTCGGAGCAGAAAAGAAAAAAAGATACCCGGTGCTGTCTTATTCGATTCGATTATGCTGCTAATCGGCTTTTCGCCAAGGCAGTGTGTTTCTAGGTGCCGAGTGTCTAAAATCAGCCCTTTCAATAACCAAATCACGAAATACAATTATAAATAAAATGATAAGATGACTAAGAGAAACTCTTCATAAAACTACTTGATAATTACTCTTCTTTATTTCTGCGGATTTATTTTCCCAGTTGAGGTAGTATGGGATAGCAGACACGGCTTTGGTTGTACGAATACAGTACCAGTACAGTACTCCTCAATTACCGGTAGCAGGGTAGATTATAGGTGTCTGGTACTGCACACCGCGGCTGAGTGGGTAGACTTGCACTTGTTCGGTCACTACCGCTATCACGGCTACCCGTCTGCCTAGGCCCCCAACTGTTGCCTACTGAAGGCTGATTTTGGCCCCAAACACTCTCCAACAAAAAGTATCGCCTTATCTCGACGAAAAACTAGATCTGCTAACATGTAATACGATATGATAATATTATTATCAAGGAAAGCATCGGTCAAAACCAATCAGAAATTACAACTGAGTTTAGCTTACTTGATAGACCATGGGTTTGAAAAAATGTCTGTCGAATCCCTCGCGCCAAATCACATAGTAGACACTGCCAAGAGTTCGACGGATTTGCCCACAACCCCCCGGGACATTAAGCCGGGCGATCGAAATTGGAAGGTGTCATACAACACCCGGGTACAGTACGAGGACTCGTAAGGTCATCATGACATCGAAGCCTTCTATCAAATAGCATCAATCAATGGGACCTCTGTGCAACGCAGGACGGTTACGTTGCTATTAACAGGCACCGCAGGTCTCCAAAATCGATGATTAGCGCAGAGCAATATTTCTTAGCTTCCAGTACAGTACCTAACACTCGCACAGCGCGGCACACTGACAGCAATTGGAACTTATGATGCATGAACGCGGGCCCTTTTCAACCCACATGAGTGTTGACGATCATTTCTAAGGCTGTTGGTGGCAGCTTGAATACTAGTTTGACAATCCTCACGTGGATAGCTGGAATATGCTGAAAGTGACTAAAGACTTCTAATACCAACTAATCCCCTACCCTGAACCATATCCCTCCCGTCTCCCCCGGATACACAATCAATGACCCGAAAAATTACAATGAAGATTAACTCAAAGTGTATAAATCGGGATCAATCAAAATCAATTGCCCGAAGGTTCGTCGATTAATTACCACCGTTAACGTAAAGTAGGCTTAAGATTAGTAAGAGTCGTTTATTAATCGCCAGCAACACAGAGCTTCCGGGCAAGGCGGGATAACTCTTTCGCTTGTCGCTGGCCCCGTTCCTATCTTGGAGGTGAGTATATGTGGAGTTAGGCGAGGAAGTCTGGTCTTCCGCAGAGGCGATGATGGATTCACCAATGCCTCGAGTGGTACCGGTATGTAATTGCGTAATCCGGATAGATAGACGGACGGAGGGAAGTAGAGGGTCGAAGAATATAGGTGCGGTAAATAGGATGAATTACAACAGTGGGTTGTGATAGTATGGTATATAAGCCAAGCGCTGTTCTTGAGCCCGGTATACCAAGGTCTGGGAATTAGTCTGAGGCTGTAGCTGGGCTAGGGTGAAGGGATACCCGTATTAGGTTACGGTATCATACGAGTACTGCTGGCAGGAGAAGAGTAGTTTAGGAGCAATGAAAAATGGATAAAAGTGAAAGCCGATAAGCAAAGGCCAATCTAAACCTAGATATCCTCCAACAGAAGAAATATAAAAGAAGAGGTATAAAAAAAGGCAGGGATATAGACTGAAATCCTTTATACACTAGTTATGAATAGTACATCTGTAACCGTACACCAAACCGTACAGGACGGGATCAGGAATCCGGAAATAAGCGAAAAGGGGAGGGGAGGCAGGGGTGTCAGCGGGGTTTCTGCATACCGCAAGAGGGGGAGCAAAAGTGACCTGGAGGAGAGGAAGTAGTCGGCTGTGCATATGGGCGTGGCTATGGGGATGGGGAGAAAGGGGTGTGTAGCGGCTTTCGGGGTTGATAGGAAATATTTTATATCTTTGGGTTAACTCGTATTTGGGTTTGCGGAATTGTGGGCTTGCAATAACTTCACTACTCTATCGTGCCCAGTCGCGGTGGCCCACCAGAGTGGTGTCCAACCATTATTGTCTAGGGTACCGGGATTGACATCTTTTCGTCCCAACAGTAGCTTCACTATTCTGTCGTACCCACGCGCGGCAGCTTTCGAGAGCGGTGTCTGGCCGGAAGTGTCTGGCATATTGGGGTTGACGTCTTCCCGTTCCAATAGTAACCTCGTTACTCCAGCATAACCATAGATGGCAGCCAACGAGAGCGGTGTCTGGCCAAAATTGTCTATCATATTGGTGCTAACGTCTTCTCGGCGTAACAGTAGCTTCGCTACTATATCGTGTCCATTTCTCGCAACCCACAAGAGCGGCGTCCGACCATCATTGTCCGGCATATCGGGGTTGACGTCTTCCCGTTCCAACAGTTGCTTAACTACTCCAGCATGTCCATTCATGGCAGCCAACGAGAGCGGTGTCTGGCCACCATTGCCTGGAATATTAGGGTTGACGTCTCCCCGTCCCAACAGTAGCCCCACCGCTCCATCATGCCCTTTCCTGGCAGCCAGCAAGAGCAGCGTTTGGCAGTATTTGCCCACCACCTCGGATTCGGCATCTTTCCTTCCCAATAGTTGTCCCATAACCCCCGAGTACCCGCAATCAGCAGCGGACAACAGCGGTGTTTCTCCATTTTTATCTGGCCTATCGATGTTGACATCTTCCCGTTCTACTAGTAGCTTCACTACTGCCTCCCGCCCTTTGCTAGAAGCCAATAAGAGAGGCGTCCGGCCATATCCGTCCGCGGTGTCGGGTTTGACATCCTTTCTCCCCAACAGCAGCTTCACCACCCCCTCATGCCCCTCTTCGGAGGCCAATGAGAGTGGCGTTTGACCGTACTTGTCTCGCTTATTGGGGTTGACATATCTCTTCCCCAAGGCTGTAATCACTACTCGCGGCGCCCCCGCCCACCAGCTATCTGCCCCGTCAGGCTTGGCAGATGCCCGGCCAAGAAGTATCCTTACCACCCCCCCATGGCCCTTCCCAGCAGCCCATGAGAGAGCTGTTCGACGAAACAACTTATCGGGTTTATCGGGGATGGTAGTCTGCCGTTCTAACAGCAACTTTGCGCCCTCCTCTTGCCCACATATGGCAGCCCATATGAGCGGTGTGATACCCAGGAAATCTCTTTTATTGACATCGGTATTTGGCTGGCCCATGAGAGCATTTGTGATTTCAACAATGCCGAAAACTAACGCATAATGCAGTCCAGTGAACCCGATTAGGTGGCCATTGGTGGGGATGTCACAGTTATACCGACCGGCCCTCGATACGATATGCAACAAAAGTAACTTGGTAGATATATGGGTTTCGATTTGACTAAACAGTTTGAGCGCAAGTGACACCACATCCTGTGAAGCCTCTCTCCTAGCGTGGGACCCCCAGTACAAGGAAGGATATTCGAGGAAGGGGGTTGAATGAGTGGGAGCAAATTGTGTAGGCGAAATCTCCTTGGTAGTGCGAAAGTTAAGGTATGTCAGGCAAGTTTCCGCCATTATCGAGTGGGTTGCACCAAAAAGGTCAGGGCAGGTGTAGAGGTACTCCTGGAGAGTAAAGTGGATCAAGCGAACAATCGAAGCCTCCTTATCGATGATGACAAGTCCCAAACAACAGCTCAGCAATGTTTCCACCGAAGGGATCATTTCAGAATCGAGATCAGTAGATCCTATCTCGACCGCTAGGGCGTGTAAAAGCTCATCGAGTCGTAATAGCCGCTCCGAATGAGATATCCACATAAGGGCTGCCATGCCGAGCCTTGCCTTCTCCACACCTAGATGCTTTATTCGTTCCACAGTCGCACCATAAACGCCCTTCAAATCCAACCCATCCGTGATTGCTCTGAGCTTTCGTCGCCTACCATATGTTGTGGGTTCCCCAAGGATAGAGTCCATAGTTAGGGAAATTAGTAAAAATCTAGATGTGTTTGTCAGTTACCAATGAAAAGAAATTCCATCATGCTGCTCACTTACGTTTCGGGAATATTCTCCGTAATGCTTTTGATAATTTCGACCTCTAGACCATTATCCATCGCATCTAGAGATGTATCCTTACTCAATCTCATCCGAATGTATCCCACAATATCATCCTTGTTGGGTTTTATCGGTAGAACTGCCGCTCCCCCGCCAAGATGTCTCTTAATCTCACCTTGGATGTGCCGTCTGCCGGTTAGGAATATTCGCGTATTCGATGACCTTTCCAAGATTTGTCCTAAAGAATCCAGAACCTCAGGTCGGTGCCCTTCCACACATTCGTCTAGAGCATCAATACACATAAATGTCGGCTGCAAAGATGTGACGGTCTGCAGCATTTTCATAATTTCGGGCACCCGAAGTCCCCTCCCACCAATGACTTTTTTGTAGTTTTGAAAAGTCTGGCTTATCTCGTCCGGGATCGTCTCCAATCCACCCACAATTTGTTTCAGTAGTGAACCAAGCATGTTTGTTGGAGATTGCTCCTCCCGTGCCGCGAAATCAACGTAGAAACACGCAACAGCTATGTTTCCCTCTTCAGCCATATCGCATAACTTATCTACCACCAACGAACTAGTATCGTGTGTCAGCACTACCACGGTTTACATTTTTTCCTAGGAATCTATCTCACGTGAAGTAAGTCTTTCCGATCGCCGGATCGCCGCAGCAAAATAACGTCGCATACTCAGATCCATCCTCTTGCGCGCCATCGCATCACCTTTGAAATTCGTCGGTCTGCAATAGCCATCTCCCTACGTTGTCTGCCCGGCGGGTTCGGATGTCTTGATGCCGGATGCGGGGCTCAAGTGGAGAGAGCCATGTTAGGATTTCAGACCGATCATCGGTAACGGTATAGTGGTTCGATACGTTCGACACGTTGAAAGAATTGATAACATTATCTGTGAAAGATCTAGACATTTTCATTCCTTTCGTTGCTCGGAGTGTCAAGTGGAACGGGTTCTGTAGTTGGTGTTGATGAACTTCCTCCAAGCTGAAAAAAAGAGTGCCGCTGCCCAGCCTTGTGCACTATTTCGCAATGGTCCCTGTATGGGGTTCCGGTTCCATTGCGGCTGTCCTACTTGAGTAACTCTAACATTCGTCCTATCATAGCAACTATTAACTTCTCTCTCTACGCGTGCTTCCTAGCTCAACTTCACAGCGTCCTAGGAACCTCTCTTAAATAAGACGATCGCAACTAGCCTTTAATCTGAACTCCGTTTACGGCACACAATTTTAGTGCCACTAGGACTTGTACGAGTATTGTGTCGTGCAGGATCAATGTTGTAACCGACATTTTAACTCTATTCCCCAAAACTCTAGCCTCCTGGTTGCCACTCCGGAGCTGCCTCAAGATTCCTACCAAGATTACGTAACCCGTGACCATCTCGCAACTCCGTAGCACACGAACTCGGTCGCACTCAACTTGATCCCAACCCACAACTCGCACCAGTACGATGACCGTATTGGAGCTTCGCTACACTCAACAGAATCAAAAGTCATCCGAGCTATTACCTAGACACCGCCCCCGCCCAGCCACGTTCGCCTCATTTGGCCCCCCCTTCTGCCCGCATTCCTCCCGATCAAGGAGCCAACTTCAGTGGGTGACGAGCACTTGAAATCAACCAAAAATCTATTTAATAAGGATTCTTGAGAATTTTCAATCAGAGCGATATTAGTGGAGAGTAAAATTTTGAATTTCCCCGGTGGCTTTCGGGGTTATTTTTGCCAAGCCTAGCTATCCGATGTGTATTATATAAGCACAACGAATTACCCTTGGCTATCAATTTCTATTATCCGACGCCATATCACGCTTCCACTTCCTGTGCAGATGAAATCTTGAGCTTTTGCGAGATCAACAAAAACCGTTTCCCATCCTGCTTATGCACTAGTGCAGGTTCATCCGTTCGAAGTGTATGGCGGACCGTGAAAGTGAACCGAGCATGTCGGAATGGCAGCTTGAGGACGTGCCCCATGTTCGATTCAACGTTAGATCTTCACAACATCGAAATCCCAACCCTGGGAAACAACCCCAACAGGTTCTGGGATTGCTAGATAATTTAGTATCATCAATTTCGAAAAGATTGAGAAACCCATGAAGCTATCCCAATCTTTGGCCTGGTACCAGTACAGTCTAAGAAACAAAGCGCGGGTAGAAGTAACTCTAAACCATGATCATGAAGACCCGGCAAGACCGATAACAAAGGATTATGGAGAAATAGAAAAAAAGGGGGGGGGCGGGGGAGTCGGGATCGGGATCGGGATTGGCATTGATTCCGGGAACAACCATGAGTGAAGCAAGCGAGAAGCAAACTCTAGTCTAAGATACGATAGCTCGGAGTGCTCATGTTAAAACATGGTTGTGGATCTGTAGGCTTTCCCGGGCTAACTTTAATGGGTTGGTGCTAGTAAGTACTGTCTAGTTCTTAAAAGGCTAAAGCACCACCGGCGATCCTCCGTTACTTTGATATTTGTTAGCATGTAAACGCCTATATGTTAGTTTACTAATGAAGAAGGAATCTATCTCCCCCTAGTTGGCTAAAGGATAACGCTTTTCTTGTCCCTATATTATTGAGGTTCACAACTACGTCTTGCACTACATCTCCAGTGCCGTTATTGATGTATGCAAAGTTCCTTTCCTAACAAGATTAAAGTCATGACCGTTAGCATATGATCTCTCCAGCAAGGCAGTGGGTTGGCAGCAAGGTTCGTCGATTAAGTAGGTCAGTCTGCGCTGGGTAGGGTTAGAGTTAAGGTTGGGGGGACTGACAGGTAGATCTCTGGCATCACAGAGCTTCTGGGTGGAGACTGATACCTTTTCTGCTTCTTGCTGGTCTCCGTTCGTGATCCCGCGGTGAGTGTAGGTGTATATGGTTCTGGAGGTCTAGCCATCCGCGGATGAGACGATGAACTGGCGGATACGTTGGGTGGTATTTAAACGTTGAGCGCGGGAGCTGCTTAGTTATCACGATGCTTTTTTTCTCCGCTTGAGGAGCCTATTACACGGAATAGGCGCCAGAAGTCTCGGAGTTCCTGAGGCACAAATGGTCACTCACCACAAATAGAGACACCTAAATCCAACTCACCTTCTACGAATAAAACACAGTTCGAGCCTTCCAACCTTCCAGACCTTCCTTATTTTGTTTCTCTAAAGCATGAAGTCCTACTTGCTTGTAAACAAGGATATGGTGCATATCAAGGAAAAAAACAAAATTTGTCGCCTGATTAGGATATTTATGCAACCATATCATGTGGGGTGCCAACAAACTTTTGTCCCAAGGGTCCTACTTCTGCTGCAACCCCCACTGAGTCAGTCTCGCGGCCCGGTTCCGATTCTCGCTAGGTGATTGGATTTACTCCTCCCCCCCTCTCCCTCACAGGTTTCACCCATAAAGCGTATCGACCACTATAACTACATGAACATGACATTCGTTAGCAAGCATAAAATCTTGGACCTGGGAAACATATTAGGCTATAATCCCAAAGGTAAATGACCGGTACAAATTTCAGTCCCTCATCGATCGAATCTCATAATCGTCAAAAATTTTGTAGCCATTATTTCAAAAATCTGGAAAATAATGGTAGCCGTGCTTTTCCACCGAGACATGAGATTTGTACGGGAATTTAACCTGGCAATTATGTCGGCTAACTCTATTTCTTCGCTACCAGTGCTCAGCACAGCCGGAAAAAATTTGTGATTTTGCATTTCAAATTCCCTGTGATTCCCCTCCATCTAGTGTTTATCACGAGCCCGGCCATGGGCTCGAGCTGGCTCGAGCTTTGCCGGAAGGCTTGAGCCAGGCTGATACAGGCTCGCGGAGGAAAGCTAGAGCCGGCTCGAGCCTAGATATATTAATTGATATAAGATGTCACATGCTAAAAAGTAGAACTTGAAGGTCTACGGAGAAAGATTCTGTAGATTTGGGTGGAGAAAAAAAAAGTTCACACATTAACCAAAGAAAAAAAGAGCAAAATCAAGTGCGAGTTGAATGTTCACGGAAGAGTCTATCAACCTCCTCAACCTGTATTTCCTCCTCCGCATCCAACTTAAGTTCATCCACATAATTTATTCCTAGGAAATATACCTCTTTTGAACTAGAAATTGTATAAGTTATAGAGTACGAGAAAAATTCTGTTTTTACCCAATCATGATACTACGGTAGGCCACCTTCTAACCTTTAGGCCGACAATGGTGCGCGCAAACGGATCCCCATGAGGAAACCCTGCTGCCTGGGTATCAACTAGGATTCCGACCGTGATATCCATTACCTCCCGTCCCCCTCTGGCTTGCCTCTTGCTGGATTTGGGATGAAATGCCGAGGAATCTAAATATTACAAAAGCTCGAGTTCAAGTCAATGCGGGCTTGGTCCGAGCCCTCGAGCTTCTCCGGTCGTGGAGAACACTGCTTCCATCTGACTGCTGTCTGAAGAGAAATTTTCGTTGTGCACCTTTAAGGTGGTTGTCTAAACTTGTGTATTTTGTACGGTAACCCAAGTAGAGGTCGCCGGATTTGTACAGTCATTTGAACATTTGTCATATCATTGCTAGAGAAACTGCATTAACCTTTCTAGATGTATGCATGCGCTTTCTGGCCCAGATTTGTAGATCCCTTAAAAACAGCTGTTGAATAAGACGGTCGTACCCTGTCTTTATTTTGAATTTTATTTCGCATAATTCGTGCGATTGGTTTGGGTGTGGTTAGCAGATATATATTTTGCACCGTGATTGTTAGGAACCCCAGCCTGGCCTGGTTGCTGCCCTCAGAATCTCCTCAAGAATGCCACTCAAATTGAGTGATCTGTGATCTGTTCCCATGCGAATTTTGGTATGCTCAACTTGACCGTAAGAGCTTGTATCAACACCACACCACTGGGACCCGCAGTCTTGGAAATTCCTTACACTTCATAGAACTGAGAGGAATCAAGTCTATGTTATGACTAGGGCGTGGTCATGTTAAGGACTTGAAGCAAAGCCCAGCTTGTGCCATTCACCACTTCTTCGCTCGTACCGACAGATACGAGGTAATTTTAGTAGTATAATATCACACTTACACATGGTAACACACCCCATGTGGATAGAAACTTGATCAGCTTTGATAGAAATCTGAACTTGTGACAGATCCGGAGAAGCGGTCCCTCCACCATGCTTACATAAAGGTTTACTGGACTGGACTGTTTGGCGGGCCATGGAGTGAACCTGATCAACAGGTCGAATACGTGCTAACAGCTCAACTTTAAATCTTTCCTAGATTGCAATCCCAAAGCCAGGAAACTATCCTAACATGCGTCTAGTATTCTAGGTAATTAAGGCGATGCTAAAAGAGTTAAAAATAGTCTTAAGAAGCCATCCTAATCCTAGAAATTAGGAACCACCTAGCTTACAAAACTTCAATAGAGCTGACTCTGAAACCCCAATCACGAGGATCTGTGGAGGCCGCCACCAGCAGGCCGAGGGAGAAAAGAAAATGGAAGAGAGGAACTAGGATAGCTACCGAACCGTCCGTTAGTATAACTTAGAGTGTTATAATACCAAGTGTAAAAGCAAGCAAGTAGGAAGAGAACGCCTATTGTGGAGTTGGTGGCAATTATTGAACTTCCGGTATCACATCACCTAGCGCTGCTCTACGGGTACTGGGCGGATTGTGAGCAGGCACCTTGGTGGGCTCTGCCGCGTAGAAGTTGGCCAGATGGAGTGTTTCTTCGCTTCCACTCCAGGAAATAGTTCAGGAACATAATCCAGGAATATCATGGAATGAACTAGGGACATCGTGTGGGTTGGTTGGACAGCCGGGCTCCTTTCCGTGTTTTTTTACTTCTTCTTTCTCTTTGACACGGGTGGGCTGATAAAAGACACTTCAGCCTCATATACTACCTTCTCGGGCTCTTCTACCTCAACTCTATCTCATATGGTAGCTGTCATGCATTCTGATTATTGAATTTCTCGTTATTGTCTTTCATTTGTCCTCAGACTACAGCTTTGTCTAAAGTGTTACTTTCCTATGCCTGGTTATCTTATTTAGTTGTCCCCTTTATAGTGGTAAGACACTGTCGGTTGGGTCTCAATTATTCGGCGGTTATTTCGTATCGGCTAGGCTTATTTGCGACCTCCGGGTTTGGAGGCGTACACATGACGAGGACTTATGATGCATTATTAGCCAAAGGCAGAAACAGGTTTCTTTTCATGAAGCTTGTGGTCACTATTGTTCTCTATATATGTTCTGCCGTTTAGCCCTTTCTTTTGAATAATAAGTAAGAAAAATACAGCGAGCATAAGTTGTGCGAAGACTTTACCCTTTCACTTTCACATATTGGCACGATTTCGGCGCTGATGCAGGCAACGATCACGAGTGATAGTTGATGATACCCGGCCCGGGGCTAGCAAATACTCTGCTCTACTAGTACTATACTAGTTAAATTGTGACTAAGACGAGGGCTTGTGGGATATGCCGCGACGCTCGTGTTATTCTGAATGATTTTCTCTACCACAGACTTAGAAATAGACTGCTCCGTAGATCCTATATGTCATGGCGGCGGTTTTTCGTCGTGGTATCATAACCCTTGCCCGAAATGAGTTGGAAAGAATAGAGTAAGGGAAGTAGCGAAAGCAGGCCGGTTCACTCGGTGCATCCCCGCGGGTTTCTGGATCAATTATTTTCCGGTTGATCGTATCGGGTATAGTTATATCATACTAGATCAAGAATAATAGGCACGCACGGGATTAATCCCGGCTCTCCCGCTGCATTTCGCAATAAACCGGGTGCGAACAAAAAATCCTTCTTTGCAAGAACATGTTCTCCCTCCCAGAGGGTCTCCATATCTGGGATATCACGAGTAACGACTTCACTCCGAACACTGAGGGTCTACTTTTCAACTGCTTCCCTACTCATACGTTAGTATCGCGCGTTACCGCCATACCAAGCACAGAAAAAGAGAAATTATCCGGTCAACCGTCCCCTCCCAGTCAGGTCGTTATCGCCATGAGTTATATCGTGCGCCTTCTCCAGCAAAGCGGTAAGTTAACAACCAGGTTTGTCGGTTAATTACCCTAGTTAGCACGAGGTAGGATTAGGGTTGGGGAGGATGACAGGCTGATCCTGAGCAACGCATATCATCTGGGCAACGTAGAATTTTTATTTTTTGGTTCTTGCTAGCCTCAATTTTGGTTCTGGGCGCCGGCGTGGGTGCGTTTGGTTCCGAACCCCAAGCCATTCGTAGGTGGGGTGTTAAACTAAGTGGACGCATTGGGCGGTATGTAATTCATGGACGTCAGTGGGTGGACGGATCGATGGACAGATGAAGGGGGTGAAGAGCGGAGGGTCAGTGAGAGGGAACTTGAATTGAAACAGTTGATTACGATAATCTCCTATAGCAACGGTGTATTTGTGTCTGGTAGGCTCCGATCCCGAAATGAACCTAGAGCGTAATGGGATGTTCATACATTGCACCATAAACTCCGCCCACCCATTATCCGCAATTACTACGAGGGTGCAGTTGAGCCGCCATTTCTTCAATAATCATGGGTAGGGCAAACGGATACTCAAAGTAAATTACAGTACATGTATTGAAAGAGGAAGAAAACCAGTTTGGGAACAATGCGAAATGAACAATGGTGAAAGACTATTAGCCGGGAACAAAGGGAAATTTAAGCCTAGATGCTATATCCTTGAACACAAGAGATAAAAATAACACAAATGTAGATTGAAATATCCTAGTAATAATAACCGTACGAATAGTATACGCACACTGCACCGGACTTTGGTAGGTCGGAGTCAGAAACTAAGGAGGAAAGGGAAGACAAATATATCCACGAGATTGCAGTATACTGCAAGGTGGGAGGTAAAGTAGCGCGGGGGAGGAGATGCTGAGAAACAGGGCAAAGTAGTTTTTGAGGATGATTGGAAATATTTTGTATTGTTGGGTTAACCCGTGATGGGGTTCACAGACTTGTGGGCTTGTATTATCTTCATCATTTCATCGCGCACATTCCCGGAAGCCCACTCGAGTGGTGTTCGGCCACAATCGCCCGGAATATCGGGGTTGACGTCTTCCCGTCCCAATAGTAACTTCACCACCTCATTATGCCCACTCCTGAGAGCCCACCAGAGTGGTGTCCGGCCACGATTGTCCGGAATATTAGGGTTAACATCTTCCCGTCCCAACAGTAGCTTCACTACTTCGTTATTCCCCTTCCGGGAAACCCACGAGAGCGGTGTCCAGCCATGATTGTCCGGAATATTGGGGTCGACGTCTTCCCGCCCCAGCAGTAGCTTCACCGCTTCAGTACGGAAGTTCATGGCAGCCCACGAGAGCGGTGTCCGGCCATCATTGTCCGGAATATTGGGGTCGGCGTCTTCCCGTCCTAACAGTAGCTCCACTACCCCCTCTTGCCCCTTCCTGGCGGCTAACAAGAGCAGTGTTTGACAGTAATTGCTCACCAGGGGGGATTTAGCACCTTTCCTTTCCAACAGTCGGCCCACAATTCCCGAATACCCACACTCAACAGCGGACAAGAGTGGTGTTTCTCCATTTATGTCTAGTTTATCGATATTGACATCTTCCCGTTCTACTAGTAGCTTCACTACTGACTCCCGCCCTTTGTTGGAAGCTAATAAGAGAGGTGTTCGACCGTACCCGTCAGCCGCATCGGGTTTAATATCCTTTCTTCTCAACAACAACCTCACCACCCCATCGTGCCCCTCTTCAGAAGCCAACGAGACTGGCGTTTGACCATATTTGTCTGGCCTATTAGGGTTGACATATCTCTTCCCCAAGATTGTACTTATCACCCGGGGAGCCCCAGCCCACCAGCCATCTGTCCCATCGGGTTTGGTAGATGCCCGGTCAAGAAGCATCTTCACCGTTCCCTCATGTCCCCTCCCTGCAGCCCACGACAGCGCTGTTCGGCGGAGAAATTTATCGGGTTTGTCGGGGATAGTAGTCTGCATTTCTAGCAGCAACTTTGCGACCCCCTCTTGCCCACATATGGCAGCCCATATGAGCGGTGATACCCAGGAAATCCCTTTTGTTGATATCGGCATTTGGCTGGCCAATGAGAGCTTTTGTTATTTTAACAATGCCGAAAACCGATGCACAATGCAGTCCAGTAAACCCGATTAGGTGACCATTGGTGGGGATTTCACGATTATATCGACTAGCGCTCGCCGCGATATGCAACAAAAGTAACTTGGTAGATATATGGGTTTCGATTTGACTAAACAGTTTGAGCGCAAGTGATACGACACCCTGTGAAGCCTCTCTCCTAGCATGGGCCCCCCAGTATAAGGAAGAATATTGGAGGAAGGGAGTAGACTGAGGGGGAGCAAAGTGCGCGGGCGAAATCTCATTAATGGTCCCAAAGTTGAGGTACGTCAAGCAAGTTTCGGCCATTATCGAGTGGGCTGCACCAAAGAGCTCAGGGCAGGTGTAAAGGTACTCCTGGAGAGTAAAGTGGATCAAGCGAACAATCGAAGCCTCCTTATCAATGACCACAAGTCCTAAGCAACAACTCAACAATGTCTCGGCCGAAGGAATCCTCTCAGAATCGAGATCGGTAGATCCTGTCTCGACCGCTAGGGCGCGTAAAAGCTCATCGAGTCGTAGTAGGCGCTCCGAATGAGATATCCACATCAATGTTGCCATACCAAGCCTTGCCTTCTCCCCACCCAGCTCCTGTATTCGTTCCAGAGTCGCACCATAAACGCCCTTCAAATCCAAGCCACTCGCCATACCCCTAAGCTTTCGTCGTCTACCTTGGACTGTCGGTTCCCCAAGGATAGCATCCATGGTTAGGGAAATTAATAGAAATCTATATGTATGTGTTAGCGGTTAATGGAAAATGGTTTTTTCATCATGCCGCTCACGTACGTTTCGGGAATATTCTCGGCAACGGTTTTGATGACTTCCGCCTCCAGATCCCCATCCATTGCGTCTAAACATGTATCCTTACTCAATCTCATCCGAACGTATCCCACAATATCATCATTGTTGGGTTTTATCGGTAGAACTGCCGCTCTCGCGCCAAGATGTCTCTCAATCTCACCCTGGATGTGTCGTCTTCCGGTTAGGAATATTCTCGTGGTTGATGACTTCTCCTGGATTTGTCTTAATGAATCTAGTACCTCAGGTCGATGCACTTCCACACATTCGTCTAAAGCATCAACACATATAAATGTCGGCTGTGCCAACGTGACAGTCTGCAGCATTTTCACAATTTCGGGCACCCGCAGTCCCCTTCCACCAATGACCTTTTTGCAATTTTGAAAAGTCTGGCTTATCTCGTCCGGGATCGCCTCCAATCCACCCACGATCTGTTTCAGTAGTGAACCAAGGATGTTTGTTGGAGACTGCTCCTCCCGTGCCGCGAAATCAACGTAGAAACACGCAACAGCTATATTCTGCGATTCGGCCATATCGCAAAACTTGTCTACCACGAGTGAACTAGGATCGCAGCCCGTCAGCACCACCACACTTTAGCTTTTCTCCCTGGAATGTCTCTCACGTGAAGTAAGTCTTTCCGACTGCCGGATCGCCGCAGCAGAATAATGTCGTATGCCCTGATCCCTCTTGTTCCGCGCCATCGCACCACCTCCGAAATTCGTTGGTTTCCAACAGCCATCTCCCCACATTATCCACACGCCGGGCTCGGATGTCTTGATGTCGGATGCGGGGCTCGAGTGGAGAGAGCCATGTTAAGATTTCCGACCGACCATCGGCAACAGTATAGTGGTGCGACACATTCGATACATTCGACACATTATTAAAAGAGTTGAAAGAGTTGAAAGAGTTGATGTTATCTGTCCAAGCTCTAGACATTTCTCCCCCCCTCGCCCCAAATCCCAAGTGGAACAGATTCTGTAGCTGGAGTTGTTGATGAAATTCCTGGAAGCTGAAGAAAAGCGGGGTTGTTGTTTGGCAATTGTATGTGAGGATTCCGTATCGGACTAAGCTATCCTACTTGAGTAACCCCAGCCTTCATCCTGCCATAGAGTAGCAGCCATGCCGGTCTATATTTTCCCTCTGTTAATGTGCATGTGCAGTACTTTCCAACCCAACTTTGCAGAGCCCCAAAACATGTCTCAAATAACTTATGATCATCGCAATTCACCTTTGCCTTGAATTTGTTTATAGCGTCCAATTTTACTGCAATTGTTGATATTGCAGAAGGTTAAGCATCCAACATTATGCCTTGCACTACGTCTAGCGAAAAACCCACCGTTCTTCTCGTAACCTTGCCGCTACCCTATACCCCGGGAGAGCCGCCTCAAGTTTCCTGCCGAGATTATGCGATCGCTGATAAAATTTAATCTCCCAATCTGGCCCCGACAACTTCGCACGGTACTGCATCGGACCTTCACCACACTCAATAAAATTATAAAGTATAGTATCCACGTAAGTAATTAGCCCGCTTCGCGCCATTCTCACACCCCCTTTAGACTACTCTCATTCCTCCCGATATGTTATCGGAGGTACTTTCGATTGTAGCGCACTTGGACACCCTACATTGATTGAAACTTAAGTACACACGAGATCAATAAGAGGGGTTTCCGCCGAGCTCACGCACAAGTTTATCCGATCGGACCATTTATCATTCCATGAAAGGAACCGGGTACTGTACAGTACGTCTAATTTGCACGTCAAGCACATGCCGAATGATTTCCATAACCGAAACCCCAACGCCGGAGCCACCCCGACCGGCTCTGAGTATTATAAATAGTTAAATATCGTGTTTAGATGTCGAAAGGTTTGAAAAAGTTATCCCAATCCCAGAGCCAAATACACCTAGAGTGCAAAGCACCAGCAGAGCTAACCAACTCCGACCCACGATAACGAAGACACTCCGAACCCAATACCAAAGAATGGAGAAAAAAAGGGGAAAAGAAACGGAAGGGAGGTCATGATAGCAACTGAACAGTTCGGCATTGATCTCAAGTGCAATCGTGAGTAAAAAAAAAAAAAACAAGTCGGAGGATTACAGTTCTAGGAACGACAGCTTCAAGTACCTGTGTCAAAACACGGGTGTGGATATGCAAGCTCCTCCGTTAACGGGTGGGTACTGTACAGTGCATATAGGCACCCGATAGCATGATACCCAAAACAAAACCGATTAAACAATTATATAGTAGCAAAATCCTTGCATCGCCAACACAAAACCCGCCCCCGTTTCCGAGCACCCTACTTATGGCCGGGCTCGTAAGTATCTAGTTTTAGTATTGCATCGCGCAGGCTGTAATGGGCAGGAACGGCTAGATAAGGTGCGGTGAGCAAACGTTGGTTAGATCCCCTCCGCCTTTCCTTTTTTTACCCCCCCTTCCGTGGTATAGGTGGACTTGCCGAGGGCATTTGGGCATTTTTCGTGCCCTATAGTGGTTTCCCGTCAACATACTCTGACTTTGTCGCACCATAACTGTAATGATATTATCATTCATTGTTATGAAATGGTCTTTTGGGTGGAAGTGCAGTCAGGGATTCAATTGTGCTTCCTACTCACTATTTCGTATATGGGGGTGTACGTGGAAGCGGGCATTCCACATCATGGCTTGCGTCGTCACTTAGCGGTATATACCGTTCCTGTTTACTTGCCAGAGAACTTAAATCAGTAACCTTCCGCTGCACAACAAAAAATGTCCGGTTCATGACATGCACGCCCGGAACAACCACGAGTGACAGTCGGTGATCACTAAGCAAAGGCAGCGCTGATCGAAGAAAATTGCCTTGTATTCCCCTCCCACATCTTAGGAGCCAAATGAGCGCGTCTTAGGGTAATTTGGCAAACTAGAAATCCTCGTTTGGAAGAACATGCCCTGCCCTTCAGAATCCCCCCTCACTCCTAGTATCACAAGTACAAACCCCACCCGTGGCACCGCCAGTCCGGTCTTCAACAGCCTCGCCATCCCCAGTATCAGTCAACTACGTCCCACATTCTAAACACAAGGAAGATTACACATCTAACCCCCCAAGTAATCCACCACCGCCGCGAGCAGCAGCATGTGCCTTCTCCAACAGAGCGGTGGGTCAGGAATAAGGTTTGTCGAGCAACCGCCCTGAACAACGGTAGGCAGGGTTAGGGTTAGTGAGAATGGCGAGGTAATCCCTAGCAACATAAATTTAGATTAGATCTTCTATGCAGGGCCGGATACCTCCCCTAAAGGGTGTTTGGCAAATGCGATGATTTAAGATCAGGACCCGTAACCAAATCATAATTTAAGGTGGTTTTATTTGGGCTTGATTTTGTAGTTCGGATAATATATTCAGAGCTATGGAGGTGCTAAAAAATTAGTGCAAGAGAAGTTTTTTTTTATATCGTATGATACCCAAGAAAGGCAACTACATTACTCAAGTTAACCCTAGTAATACTATGGGATTGCGGAGTTACACAATTTATGATTCAAATTAGGATCAGGTCGAGGAAGTGTTTTGCATGCTATGATTGCAAAATTGTTATAGGAGCAGAATGTGATGAGGTTTAAAGATTGTATTTTAAAGCACAAAACCTCGACCAGAAATAATAGTTACTTCACCAAGCACTCCCCCCCCCCCCCTATCACTACCAGTCTCCGTTAGGGCTCTTCTCGAGTTCTGGCGGTGAGTGAGGGTGTATTTGGTTCCGGAACTCTTAGGTCATCCGCGGGTGCGATGCTAAACAAGTTGATGTGTTAAGTGGTATGAAATTCGTGGATCTGGGTGGGTCGATGGACCGACGGACGGATGTAGGGGGTAGGGGAGCATAGGAGTGGGAATCAGGGACTTGGATTAGAGCGGGTGATTATGAAAACATCGCATACCAGCGTTGTTTTTGCGTCTGCGTGACCCGATTTGGGAATGAACCTGGAACGTGATAAGGCGGGCGGGCATTGCTCCAGAAGCTCTGCCCACTCGCCATTTGCAAGTATTACAAGGTTGTAGCTAGGCTGCTATTTCTTCAATGATCGCGGGCAGGGTAAAGGGACACTCATAGCAAATTACTGTATATGTATTGCTTGCGGGAGTGGGAATAGTACCTAAAGAACAATGAAACATAGACAACGGTAAAAGACTACTAGTCAGAAGAAAAGAGGCATCTAAGCCTAGATGCTATATTCCCAAAGGCAAGAGATAGAAGAAAACACAAACATTAGTTGAAGTCTCCCAAGAGATTATAACCACAAGAATACAAAGTATGTGTGCACCTGTACACCAAACTTCAAAGGGCCGGAATCAGTTATCAGGAAGAAAGGATAAGCAATTGTATCTACGATATTTCTGAACACTTCAAGGAGGGAGGTCAAAGTGGCCGGGAGGAGGGGATGAGAAGAATCGGGGTATAGCGATTGAGAATCATAGGAAATATTTTGTATTGTTAAGTTAACTCATGATGGGGTTTACAGACATGTGGGCTTGCAGTATCTTCACTATTTCATTGTGCCCAAACCGGGGAGCCCTCGAGAGCGATGTGCGGCCACAATTGTCAGGCATATCGGGATTGACGTCTTCCCGTCCCAACAGTAACTTCACCACTTCATTACGCCCAGTCCTGGCAGCCCACCAGAGTGGTGCCCGGCCATCATTGCTTGCCAAATCGGGGTCGACGTCTTCACGCCCCAACAGCGGTTTCACCACTTCGGTGTGCCCCTTCCTGGCGGCCCACCAGAGTGGCGTCCGGCCATGATTGTCCGGCGTAGCGGGTTTGAGGTCTTTCTGCCACAGCAGTAGCTTAACTATTTCATTATACCCATTCACGGCAGTCCACGTGAGCGGTGTCCAGCCACCATTGTTTGGAATACTGGGGTCGACGTCTTTCGGCGCAACAGTAGCTTTACTACTTCATTATGCCCATCTATGGCAGCCCACGAGAGCGGTTTCCAGCCATGTATGTTCAGGATATTCGGGTCGACGTCCTCCCGTCCCAACGGTACCATTACTACTCCATCGTGCCCTTTCCGAGCAGCTCACAAGAGTGGTGTCCAGCCGTCATTGTCCGGAATATTGGGGTCGACCTCTTCCCGTCCCAACAGTAGCCTCGCTACTCCATCGTGCCCTTTCCTGGTGGCCCACGAGAGCGGTGTCCAGCCATCGTTGTCCGAAATATTAGGGTAGGCATCCTCCCGTCTCAACAGTAGCTTCACTACTTCATTATGCCCATTCCCGGAAGCCCACGAGAGTGGTGTCCGACCGTCATTGTCCAGAATATTGGGGTCGGCGTCTTCCTGTCCCAATAGGAGCCCCACTACCCCACCGTGCCCTTTCCTGGCGGCCGACAAGAGCAGTGATTGGCAGTATTTGTTGACCATAGTTGATTTGCCACTTTTCCTTCCCAACAGTAACCCCACAATCCCCGAATACCCATACTCAGCAGCGGACAAGAGTGGGGTTTCTCCATTTGTGTCACACTTGTCGATATTGACATCTTCCCGTTCTACTGGTAGCTTCACTACTGATTCCCGCCCTTTGCTAGAAGCCAATAAGAGAGGTGTTCGGCCATATCCGTCAGGTATATTGGGCCTGACATCCTTTCTTTCCAATAGTAGCCTCACCACCCCATCGTGCCCCTCTTCAGAAGTCAATGAGATCGGTGTTTGACTATATTTGTCTGGCCTATTAGGATTGACGTATCTCTTCCTTAACGTCGTATTCATCGCTCGAGGGGTTCCAGCCCACCAGCTATCTGGCCGATCGAGTTTGGCAGATGCCCGGCCAAGAATTATCCTTACCGTTGCCTCATGTCCCCTCCCTGCAGCCCATGACAGTGCTGTTCGGCGGAGCAATTTATCGGGTTTGTCGGGGGTAGTAGTCTGCTATTCTAATAGCAACTTTGCAACCTCCTCTTGCCCACATATGGCCGCCCATATGAGCGGCGTGATGCCCAAGAAATCCCTTTTATTGACGTCGGTATTCGGTTGGCCCATGAGAGCATTTACGGCCTCAACAATGCCGAAAACTGATGCACAATGCAGTCCAGTAAATCCGATTAGGTGGCCATTGGTGGGGATTTCACGATTATACCGGCCAGCACTCGACGCGATATCCAGCAACAGTAATTTGGTAGATATATGGGTTTCAGCTTGATCAAACAGTTCAAGCGCAAGTGATACGATGTCCTGTGAAGCCTCTCTCCTAGCATGGGCCCCCCAGTATAGGGCAGAATATTGGAGGAAGGGAGTAGACTGAGGGGGGGGGGAAGCGTGTGGGCGAAATCTTATTAATGATCCCAAAGTTGAGGTATGTTAGGCAAGTTTCGGCCATTATCGAGTGGGCTGCACCAAAGAGCTCAGGGCAGGTGTAAAGGTACTCCTGGAGAGTAAAGTGGATCAAGCGAACAATCGAAGCCTCCTCATCGACGACGACAAGTCCTAAGCAACAGCTCAACAAGATCTCCACCGGAGGAATCCTTTCGAAATCGAGATCGGCAGATCTTATCTCAGCCGCTAGGGCGTGTAAAAGCTCATCGAGTCATAGCTGCCGCTCCGAATGAGATATCCACATCAATGTTGCCATACCAAGCCTTGCCTTCTCCCCACCCAGCTCCTGTATTCGATCCAGAGTCGCGCCGTAAACACCTTTCAAATCCAAGCCATTCGCCATAGCCTTGAGCTTCCGTCGTCTACCATGGGCTGTGGGTTCCCCAAGGATAGCATCCATGGTTAGGGAAATTAATAGAAATCTAGATGTACCGGTTAGTGGCTAATGGAAGATGGTTTTTTCATCATGCCGCTCACTCACGTTTCGGGAATATTCTCCGCAATGGTTTGTATGACTTCCGCCTCTAGATCCCTATCCATCGCGTCTAAGCATGTATCCTTACTCAATCTCATCCGAACGTATCCCACAATATCATCACTGTTGGGTTTTATCGATAGAACTACCACTCTCGCACCAAGATGTCTCTCAATCTCACCCTGGATATGTCGTCTTCCCGTTAGAAACATTCGTGCGTTAGAGGACTTCTCCAGGATTTGTCTTAACGAATCTAGAACCTCAGGTCGATACCCTTCCACACATTCGTCTAGAGCATCAACACATATAAATGTCGGCTGCAATGATGTGACCGTCTGCAGCACCTTCACAATTTCGGGCACCCGCAGTCCCCTTCCACCAATGACCTTTTTATAACCCTGAAAAGTCTGGCTTATCTCCTCCGGGATGGTCTCCAATCCACCCACGATCTGCTTTAGTAGTGAACCAAGGATGTCTGTTGGAGACTGCTCCTCCCGTGCAGCGAAATCAATGTAGAAACATGCAACAGCTATATTCTGCGATTCGGTCATATCGCATAACTTATCTACCACCAGTGAACTAATACCGCGCGTCAGTACCACCACAGTTTGTCTTTTTTTTAAGGAATGTATCTCACGTGAAGTAAGTCTTTCCGGTTGTCGGATCACCGTAGCAAAATAACGTCGTATGCTCAGATCCCTCCTGTTGAGCACCATCGCACCACCTTGGAAACTTTTCGGTCCGCAACAGCCATCCCCCCACGCTATCTGCCCGCCGGGTTCGGATGTATTAATGTCAGATCCGTGGCTCGAGTGGAGAGAGCCAGGTTAGGATTTCAGATCGATCATCTGTGACGATAATTTGATTCGACACATTCGACACATTCAAGGAGTTGAGAGAGTTGAAAGAGTTGACGTTATCCGTGAAAGATCGAGGCGTTTTCGTTCCTTTCGCTGTTTCGGGTGCTAAGTGGAATAGATTCTGTACCTGACCCCGCCGATGAAATTCTCGGAAACTGAAGAAGAGCGGTGGTGTTTGTCGGCAATAGTCTCCGAGGATTCCGTCTCGGACTCAGTTATCCTACCCGAGTAAATCCAAATCATACAGATGAAAGTTTAGACGAGTATGCTACCCCCTCTCAACTTTACAGAGTCTCAAAATCATGCCCCGAATAATTTACCACCAGCGCAACTTGCCCTTGCCTTGATTCATTACGTTCCGATACTAGTATAAGGTTAAACACGAATGTTCGACCAGATATTAAGCTTTGCGCCGCGCGTAGCGAAAACCCTCCCTCTCATCTTGTAAGCCTGTTGCTACCAGCAGAACCATCTCAAGGAACCGGGCGAGATTATGCAACACGTGACCACCCCCCACTCTCTCAACACACGATACCCAACCGAACCCAACTTAACCCGAACAACACTACCGCATGGGATCTTCACCACATTCAATAGAAATATAAAAATACAAGGCATCCAAGTTATTACTGTGATACTCCTCATGCTCAGCCCAGTTTGCGCCAATTTCCCCCATCTTTACTCCCACAAGATAAGAGGCAATTTCAAGCGCAGCGCACTAAGACACACGATACGAATAGAAACTTGGACATACACAAGATCAAAAGGGGGGTGTTTCTCGTTTTGCTTACGCGCAGGTTTATCCAACCAGACCGCCTCGCGGGCCTTCGATTGCACAGTACCGGACACCCCTGATCAGCAAGACCAGCGCCCGCTCAAAGCTCGACATCAGCTTCTCAATACACCAAAATCCCACTTCCAGAGCAATCCCGACAGGCTCTGAGCATTCTAACTGAATAGTTAAGCATCGCAGATACTGAAAGGATTAAGAAAGCTCTAAGAAGCTATCCCAATCTCCGAGCCAGGTGTTATCCTATCATATCTAGAACACAATACAAAGCACAACTAGCTAAATGGTAAAGGGAAATGGAGGGGGAAAGGAAGAAGAAGAGGGAGCATACCGGTAGGCGCCCAAAGAAAAAAACAGATTAAGGAAATATAAAGTATTGTGACAGAATTTCTTCTTAGCATCCAGCCGCGAGCGCGAGCCCAACCTCATTTTCGAGCACTACTTATGCCATGGTCCCCGTCCGCTTCCCACTTTTTGCTCCCCCCCTCTTCTGTGGTACGTGGATTTGCTGAGGACATTTAGGCCTCGTAGCAGACTATCGTGGGTTTCCATCTCTACGTAAAGCGACTAGACAAAAGTCTTGGTGATGTGGAGTGTGGTTGCCGGGGCAATTATCGCAGTAAATGGGTGATAATTATGACTTTTGAGCGATAGATGAACTTCATAAGCTTGTGGAACCTTCAGTTAGTTATGGGTATGCTTCGAATTGATCATGAGATACTACCCAGATAAAACGACTTCAAACCAGGAGCTTGGGGAAAACAAAATCCAATTGTCAATGAGATAAGACTTATTGAAAAGTGAGGTTTCTGCCCATTCTTAGTGTAAATAGGGACAATCACCAAGACTTTTGTCTAGTCTCTTTACAATACTATTATTTTCTCGCAGGAACCATGTAATGGTATCATTGTTAAAAATAGCAGTTAAATAACCGTATCTTAAAGCTACAGTGATGTACGTACCTCTAGTATGAGGACGCGTAAGCAGTGAAAAGTTTCCATCCTCAATGTTTTCCTTTCTCTCCTTGTTTTCTTCCTTCCACGTTTGTTACTTCCTCACTTCTCTTTGCTCTTATCTTTGAACAATACAAAAAAGGTTCTCTCATCAATACAAGAGCCACCATTGTCCACTGCACAAAACCCCTTTTTTGATCATTTCCTCCAGAACAACCACCCATCCATTTCCTCCATTTTCAACGTACATGCTGGCAAGAATCACGAGTAATAGTTGACGATTATTAAGCAAACACGGGCGGGGGGCAGAAATGCTCTACTATGGTATACCGAGTAAATAATGATGGTTTGTGGGATATGCTACAACGCTCGGGTCACCCGGAATGGGCCCAATCTGCTCGGTATTGGTCTGGCAAAGAGCTGGTTAAACAGATCAGATATGTCACTGGAGTAATTCCTCATAAGCGAAATGAACCAAAATGAATAGAGCAGAGCTGAGGCAAACGGAGTAGAACGCCCCCCTTCCAAATCCGCCCGGACCCCGGAATATACCATTCACTCCCCAAGCAAAGAGAAATCTAACCACTCCTCAACGTCTTCATATTCATCATCACCACCCTCATCCCTCGCTTCGCCAGCAGCACCCCCCCACCGAATCGCCTCGATCGAGCGCATTGGAGCCTTCCTCACCAGCGCGAACAGCGTCAACCATCAACTCTTTATCCCGGGCGTGAATAATTAGGCTCAGACGGGCGGCGACATCCCGGTGATCCTCTTCCTCCTCTCCTTCCCCGTTTCCTTCTTCTCCCGTCACCCCGTTTGCTGCCTCGCCTTCCCGGGAGCCGACATTTATACCGCGCTTGGAGGGCTGCATTTCAATTCGCTCTATGCCCGCTCCCCTCGGGCACGGGATCAAATTCCAGTGGTTACGCGTCTGAGACAGTGCAATACCGATACCACATCACTAACTTAGACCACGATCCCTAAGATAATTGACACCCCATCTATACTATCGAACATAGGAGGTCATACCCGATCAAGACGAACAATCCCCCATTCCCCTCCCTGCTATATAAAACCCAACCAGCATATCCGGAGATGATCGCCGCCCGCCCATCCTACATTTCCCAATGAATAAACCAGCCGCAAACAAGTAATCCCTGTTTACATGATCCCCTTCTTAGAAATACCACCCGCACAAAACTCACGTGCAAACACCACCGGTCCAGCCTACAACCGTCTCACCACCGCAAACATGAATCAACTAGCCTCCGCCCGCTATCACACAATGCGAGGCAGGCACAAGGGGGAGAAAGCCTATCCAGTCAAGCTCCCCAGTCGCACCATTTCCACTACGGGCTTTATCACGCGGCTTCTCCGGCAAAGTGGTTGGTCGGCAATAAGATTGCCCCAGTTTGTATGAGGTAAGGTAAGGACTAGGGTTAGCCAGGACGACTAGTTGGTCCCGCTGAAAAAAACTTAGATCTTCCAGGTAATGCAAGATGCGTCGTTTTTTTTTTTTGGCTCTTCCTAGTCTCGTCTACGACCCCGGCTGCAAGGGTGGGTGTATTTGGTTCCGGAACTTTTAAGTCACCCGCAGGCGCAATGCTAAGCTGTTGGGTGCATTGAGAGGTATGTGATTCATGAACCCGAGTGAATGGACGGATCGACGGACGAATGTGGGGGGTTAAAGAGGATGGGAGTAGGAAGTAGAAACTTGAGTTGGAACAGTTAATTATGAAAATCTCGTATATCGGCGCTGTTTCTATAGCTGGTGTGTCCAGATCTGGGAATGAGCTTAGAACATGATAGGAAGTTCAGGCATTGCACCAGAAGCTCTGCCCATTCGCCATTTGAAATTATCACGAGGTCATGGTCGGGTTATCATTTCTTCGGTGACCGCGAGCAGGGTAAAGAGATACTCGAAGTAAATTACTGTACAAGCATTGCTTGGAGGAGGGAGAATATTGGTTGAAAAATAAAAAATAGATGAAGGTGAAAGACTATTAACTTAGTGGGAAACAAAGGGCAATATAAACCTAAGCGCTGTATTCTTAAACATAAAAGAGAAAATAGAAAGGCAGACATATTGAAATCTCTTGTTACACAATAGCCAAAAGAATACATAGTATATGTACACCGGTACACCGAACTTTACAAGGCCGGAATCAGGAATCCGGAAGGAAAGGTGGTACAATGATATCCTCGAGAGTGTCGTACACTGTAAAAAGGGAGGTCGGAGTGACCAGGAGGAGGAGATGCCGGGAAGCGGAGCATAGTAGTTTTTGAGGATGGTAGGAAGTATTATGAATTTGGGGTTAACTTGTGTTGGAGCCCGAAGGCTTATGAGCTTGCAGTAGCTTCACTAATTCAGCGTGCCCACGCGAGGAGGCCCACGAGAGTGGTGTCCGGCCATCATTGTCTAGTGTATCGGGGTTAACGTCTTCCCGTCCCAGCAGTAGCTTCACTACTTCATTATGCCCATCCCTAGCAGCCCACAAGAGCGGTGTCCCGCCATCATAGTTCGGGATATTGGGGTCGACGTCTTCCCGTCCTAACAGTAGCTTCACTACTTCACTATACCCATTCCCGGCAGCCCACGAGAGCGCTGTCCAGCCACCATTGCACGAGATATTGGGGTTGACGTCTTCCCGTCCCAGCAGTAGCTTCACTACTTCACTGTGCCCTTCCCCGGCAGCCCACGAGAGTGGTGTCAGGCCATCATTGTCCGAAATATTGGGATTGATGTCTACTCGCCCCAACAGTAGCTTCACTACTTCATTATGCCCTTTCCAGGCGGCCCACAAGAGCGGTGTCCAGCCATTATTGTTCGGAATATTGGGATTGACGTCTATCCGCTCCAACAGCAGCTTCACAACTTCATTATGCCCATTCCTAGCAGCCCCCATGAGCGGCGTCCAGCCACTATTGTCTAGAATATCGGGGTTGACGTCTTCCCGTCCTAACAGTAGCTTCACTACTTCACTATGCCCATTCCTGGCAGCCCACTCGAGCGGTGTCCAGCCAACATTGCACGAGATATTGGGGTCAACGTCTTTCCGTCCCAACAGTAGCTTCACTACTCCATCATGACCTCCCTCCGCAGCCAACAAGAGCGGTGTCCAGCTGCCATCGCGTGGCATATCGGGGTTGATGTCTTCCCGTCCCAACAGTATCCCTACAACCCCTGAATACCCGCAGCCAGCGGCGGAAGAGAGTGGTGTTTCTCCGCTTTTGTCTGGCCTATCGATGTTGACACTATCCCGTTCCACTAGTAGCTTCACTACTGACTCCCGCCCTTTGCTGGAAGCCAATAAGAGAGGTGTTCGGCCGTATCCGTCAGCCGCATCTGGTTTGACATCCTTTCTTCCCAATAACAACTTCACCACCCCACCGTGCCCCTCTTCAGAAGCCAGTGAGATCGGCGTTTGACCATATTGGTCTGGCTTATTAGGATTGACATATCTCTTCCCCAAGATTGTGTTCACCACTCGGAGTGCCCCAGCCCACCAACTATCCGTCCCGTCGGGTTTAGCAGATGCCCGGCCCAGAAGTATCCTCACTGTTCCCTCATGTCCTCTCCCAGCAGCCCACGACAGCGCTGTTCGGCGGAGCAATTTATCGGGTTTGTCGGGGATAGTAGTTTGTCGTTCTAACAGCAACTTTGCGACCTCCTCTTGCCCACATATGGCGGCCCATATGAGCGGCGTGATGCCCAAGAAATCCCTTTTGTTGACGTCGGTATTTGGTTGGCCCATGAGAGCATTTGTGATTTCAACAATGCCGAAAACTGATGCACAATGCAGTCCAGTAAACCCACTTAGGCGACCATTGGTTGGGATTTCACGATTATATCGGCCGGCCCTCGACGCGATATCCAACAGAAGTAACTTGGTAGATATATGGGTTTCGATTTGGCCAAACAGTTTGAGCGCAAGTGATATGACGCCCTTTGAAGCCTCTCTCCTAGCATGGGCCCCCCAGTATAAGGAAGAATAATGAAGGAAGGGGGTTGACTGTGGAGAGGCAAAGTGTGTGGGCGAAATCTCATTAATAGTCTCGAAGTTGAGGTACGTCAAGCAAGTTTCGGCCATTATCGAGTGGGCTGTACCAAAGAGCTCAGGGCAGGTGTAAAGGTGCTCCTGGAGAGTAAAGTGAATCAAGCGAACAATCGAAGCCTCCTTATCGATGATAACAAGTCCTAAGCAACAGCTCAACAATGTCTCCACCGAAGGAATCCTGTCGGAATCGAGATCAGTAGATCCTATCTCGACCGCTATGGCGCGTAAAAGCTCATCGAGTCGTAATAGCCGCTCCGAATGAGATATCCACATCAATGTTGCCATACCAAGCCTTGCCTTCTCCCCACCCAGCTCCTGTATTCGTTCCAGAGTCGCGCCGTAAACACCCTTCAAATCCAAGCCATTCGCCATAGCCTTGAGCTTTCGTCGTCTACCATGGGCTGTGGGTTCCCCAAGGATAGCATCCATGGTTAGGGAAATTAGTAGAAATCTGGATGTATGTGTTAGTGGCTAATGGAAAATAGTTTTTTCATCATGCTGTTTACTTACGTTTCGGGAGTATTCTCGGCAACGGTTTCGATGACTTCCGCCTCCAGATCCCTATCCATCGCTTCTAAGCATGTATCCTTACTCAATCTCATCCGAATGTATCCCACGATATCATCCTTGTTGGGTTTTATCGATAAAACCGCCGCTCTCCCAGAAAGATGTCTCTCAATCTCACTCTGGATGTGCCGTCTTCCCGTTAGGAATATTCGTGTGTTAGAGGACTTCTCCAGGATTTGTCTTAATGAATCTAGAACCTCAGGTCGATGCACATCCACACATTCGTCTAGAGCATCAACACATATAAATGTCGGCTGCAATGATGTGACAGTCTGCATCATCTTCACAATTTCGGGCACCCGCAGTCCCCTTCCACCAATGACCTTTTTGTAATTTCGAAAAGTCCGGCTTATCTCGTCCGGGATCGTCTCCAATCCACCCACGATCTGTTTCAGTATTGAACCAAGGATGTTTGTTGGAGATTGCTCCTCTCGTGCGGCGAAATCAACGTAGAAACACGCAACTGCTATATTCCGCTCTTCGGCCATATCGCATAACTTATCTACCACGAGTGAACTGCCATCGTGGCCCGTCAGCACCACCACACTTTAGCTTTTCCCCGAGTAATGTCTCTCACGTGAAGTAAGTTTTGCCGACCGCCGGATCGCCACAGCAAAATAACGTCGCATACCCCGATCCCTCTTGTTGAGTGCCATCGCACCACCTTCGAAATTCGTCGGTTTTCAACAGCCATCTCCCCACATTATCTGCACGTCGAGTTCGGATGTCTTGATGTCGGATGCGGGGCTCGAGTGGAGAGAGCCACGTTAGGATTTCAGACCGATCGTCGGGAACAGTATAGTGGTGCGACACATTCGATACATTCGACACATTATTAAAAAAGCTGAGGGAGTTGAACGAGTTGATGTTATCTGTCCAAGCTCTAGACATTTCCTCTTTTTCGCTGCCTCAAACCCCAAGTGGAACGGATTCCGTTGTTGGAGTTGTTGATGAAATTCCTCGAGGCTGAACAAAAGCGGGGGTGTTGTTCAGCAATTATAATGTGAGGATTCCGTATCGGACTAAGCTATCCTACTCGAGTAACCCCAGCTTTCATCCTACCAGCTACCATAGGATGGTAGCCATGCCGGTCTATATTTTCCCTCTGTTTATTTGCGTGTACTGTACCGTACAGTACCGTACTTTCCAACCCGACTTTGCAGAGCCCCGAAACATGTCCTGAATAACTTATGATCGTCGCAACTCCCCTTTGCGCCTTGAATTTGTTTATAGCGCCCAATTTCACTGCAATTGTTAATATTACAGAAGGTTAAGCATAAATGCTGAACCCGCATTATCCCTTGCACTGCGCCTAGCGAAAACTCCACCTTTCTTCTCGTAACCTTGCTGCTACCCGTGAGAGCAGCCTCAAGTTTCCTGCCGGGAATATGCAATCGCTGATTAAAATTAATCTCCCAATCTCAGCACTCTCCGCCTAACCCGGCCCCGGCAACCTGTACCGGTACCACATAGGGTATCTTCACTGCACTCAATAAAATTATAGTATGATATAGCATCCACGTGAGTGATTAGCCAGCTTCGGATCATTCGCACATCTCCTTTACCCTCATTCCTCATGATCGGTCATTGGAGGTAATTTCCACCGTAGCGCATTTACACACCCTACATTGATTGAAACCTGAGTAGATGCGAGATCAAGAAGAGGAGTTTCCACCACGCTCACGCACAAGTTCATCCGATTGGACCATTTATCATTCCATGAAGGGAACCGGGTACAGCACGGTACGTCTAGTTTGCACGCCAAGCACATGGCGAATGATTTCCACAACCGAAACCCCAACGCCGGAACCACCCCGACAGGCTCTGAGTATTCTAAATAGTTAAGTATCGTGTTTAGATGTCGAAAGATTTGAAAAAGCTATCCCAATGCCAGGGCCAAATACACCTAGAGCGCAAAGCGCGAGCAGAGCTAACTAACTCCGACCCACGATAGTGAAGTTACGCCGAACCTAATACCAAAGAATGGAGAAAAAAGGGGGAAAAGAAACGGAAGGAGGGTCATGATAGCCACCGAACGCTTCGGCGTTGATCTCAAGTGCGATCGTGAGTAAAAAAAAAAAACAAGTCGGAGGATTACAGTTCTAGGAACGACAGCTTCAAGTACTCGTGTCAAAACAGGGATGTGGATATGCAAGCTCCTCCCGTTAACCGGTGGTTACAGTACTGTACTGTGCTGTACATATAGGCACTCGATAGCATGGTAACCAAAAACAAGCCGATCAAACAATTATACGGTAACAAAATCCTCGCATTGCCAACACAAAACCCACCCCCGTTTCCGAGCACACCGCTTATGGCCAGGCCAGTAGGTATCTAGTTTCGGTATTGCATAGCGTAGCTGTAGTGGGCAGGAACGGCTAGATTAGGCGCGGGGAGAAAACGTCGGTTGGATCCCCTCGGCTTTTCCCTTCCCCCCCCCCATTCCGTGGTATAGGTGGACTTGCCGAGGGCATTTGGGCATTTTCCGTGCCCTATCGTGGTTTCCCGTCAACATACTCTGACTTTATCGCACCATAACTATTTTCATCCATTGTTGCGAAGTGGTCCTTTGGGTGGGGTACAGCAAGGGATATACTCGTGCTTCCTACTCACTACTTCGTATATGGGGGTGGACGTGGAAGTGGGCATTCCACATCATGGCTTCCGCCCTAACCTAGGGGTATATACCGTTCCCGTTTCCCTTAGCTGACTAGAGAACTTAATCGGTAATCTTCCGCCGCAAGACAAGAAATGTCCGGTTTATAACATGCACGCCCGGAATAACTACAAGTGACGGTTGGTGATTGCCAAGCAAAGGCGGTGCTGATCAAAGAAAATCGCCCTGTATTCCCCTCCCTCATCTCAGGAACCAAATGGGCACGTCTTGAGATAATTCTGCAAACGAGAAATCGTCGGTTGGAAGAACATGTCCCGCCCTTCAGAATCCCCCCTCATCCATGGTATCATAAGTACAAACCCCACTCGTAGCAGCGCTAGTCCGGCCTTCAACAGCCTCACAATCCCTCGTATCGGTCAACTGCGTCCCTCGTTCTAGACACAGGGGAGAAGATCACACATTCTAACCCCCCAAGTGATCCACCACCGTCGCGAGCAGTAGCATGTGCCTTCTCCAACAGAGCGGTGGGTTAGGAATAAGATTTATCGATCAACCGCCCTGATCAGCGGTAGGCAGGGTTAGGGTTAGTGAGGATGGCGACGTGATCCCTGGCAACATAGATTAGATCTTCTGGTTTTATTCGGGCTTGATTTCGTAATTTGGAAAATATATTCAGGGCTATGGGGGTATTAAAAAATTAGTGGAAGGGAAGTTATTTTTTTATATCGTACCCAAGAAAGACAACTACAATATTCAAGGTAACACTAGAACTAGCGATACTATGAAATTGTAAAGTTACAAAAATTATGATTCAAATCAGGATCAAGTCGAGGAAGTGTTCTGCATGCTATAATTACAAAATCGTCATGGGGGCAGAAATATTCTATGGTATACCGAGCAAATAATGATGGCTCGTGGGATATGCTACAACGCTCAGGTCATCCGGAATAGACCCCGTCTGCTAAGTATCGATCTGGCAAAGAGCTGGTTAAACAGATCCGATATGTCACTGTGGTAATTCCTCATAAGCGAAACGAACCAAAAGGAATAGAGTAGAGCTGAGGCAAACAGAGTAGAACGCCCCCCTTCCAAATCCACCTGGGCCACAGAATAGACTATTTACTTTCTAGGCAAATAGCAATCCAACTACTCCCCAACATCTTCGTATTCATCATCGCCATCCTCACCCCCCGCTTCGCCAGCAGCATCCTTCGCTAGATCACCCCAATCGAGCGCATCAGAGTCTTCCTCCCCATCTTCCCGGTCTCCTTTTCCTCCATCACAGCAGGCCTTTATGCCCCGCTTGGAGGGCTGCATTTCAATTCACTCCATGTCCTCCCTCCCCTCGCGCAGGTCGAGCCCAGCAGTTCCGCACCCGAGGCAGTGCAACACCGACGCCATACCACTAGACCTCGACCCCTAAGATAATTGATATCCCACTGATATCATCTAACAGAAAAGCTCACACCCGATCAAAACGAACCGTTCCCCGTCCCCCCCCCCTCCATATAGGATAAAATAAGCATGTCCGGAGATAATCCCGCCCCACCCCGCCTACATATCCCAATAGATAAGCCAGCTGCTAACAAGCAATCCTCGTTTACACGCTCCTCCTTCCAGAAATACCACCGGTGCAAACTTGCTTGGGAACACTACCTGTCCAGTCTTCAGCCGCCTCGCTACTACTTATATCAGTCAACTACCACCCACTATCACACGATACGAGGCAGGCACGGGGGGAGAGAGGTTATCCAGCAATGCTCTCCGGTCGCACTACTACCGCCATGAGCTTTTATCATGCGCCTTCTCCGGCAAGGGGATGGGTTAGCAACAAGGTTTGTCGATTGATTGCCCGAGTTAGCGTGAGTTTCGGGTTAGGGGCAGCGATGATGACAGCCTGATCCCGAGCAACAGAGATCTTCCGGGCTATCGAGTATACGGGTTTTTTTAACTCTTGTTAGTCTCGGCTTTAATTCTGGGAGTGAGGGTGGGATATTTGGTTCCTGAACTCGAGTTACTATGGTGCGGTGATGAACTAGCAGACGGGTTGAATGGTATGTAATTCTTAAATCCGAGTAGAGGGGTAGATCGATGGACAGATAGTGGGGCTGAAGCGCAGTAGAGCAGAAAGAAGGAGTCTGCGTTTGAAACAGTTGATTATGAAAATCTCGTATATCAGCGGCGTTTTTATATCTGGTTTACTCCAATCTGGGAATGGACGAACGTAGTAGAACGTACAGGCATCGTGCCGTAAGCTCCGCCCACTCACCATTGGCAATTATGGCGAGGTTGCGGTTGAGCCGCCAGTTCTTCAATAATCACGGGCAGAGCAAATTGATACCCAAAATAAATTACAGCACATGTATTGCTTGGAGGAGGGAGAACAGCGGTTTGGAAAGAATGAAAAATAGACAATGGTGAAAGATTAGTAGTGGGAAACAAAGGAGAATCTAAACCTAGATGCTATATTCTTAGACACAAGATATAAAGCAAAAACACAAACACGGATTGGAATCCCCCAGTAAATACCAACCGCAAAAATAGAGTATGTACACTACGCCTTACTTTAGCCGGCCGGAGTCAGAAATCGGGGGGGAAAGGGGGAGGCAAAGATAGCCACGAGATTGCTGCACACTGGAAGGAGAGCGGTGAAGTAAGACGGAGGGGATGCTGAGAAGCGGGCAAAGTAGTTTAGGAGGATAATGGAAAACATTTGTATTGTCGGGTTAACTCGTGATGGGGGCCACAGACTTGTGGGATTGGAGAATCTTCACTATTTCATCGTGTCCACCCCAGGAAGCCCACTCGAGCGGCGTCCGGCCATCATTGTCCGGAATATTGGGGTTGAGGTCTTCCCGTCCCAACAGTAGCTTCACTACCCCATTATGCCCATTCTCGGCAGCTAACAAGAGCGGTGTCGAGCCATAGTTGTTTGCCATATTGGGTTTGACGTCTTTCCGTCCCAACAGTAGCCTCACTACCCCATTATGCCCATTCTCAGCAGCCAACGAGAGCGGTGTCTGGCCACCATTGTCCGGAACATTGGGGTCGACGTCTTCCCGTCCCAACAGTAGCTTCACCACTTCATTATGCCCATTCCCGGTGGCCCACAAGAGCGGTGTCGAGCCATAGTTGTTTGTCATATTGGGGTTGACGTCTTCCCGTCCCAACAGTAGCTTCACTACCCCATTATGCCCATTCTCAGCAGCTAACAAGAGCGGTGTCTGGCCATAATTGTCCGGAATATTGGGGTCGACGCCTTCCCGTCC
>QLOI01000416.1:0-10612 GCA_003313605.1 Tuber umbilicatum | reverse complement strand
CTTCACCGATGTCCTGATCCACCACCTCCCCCTCTCCATGCTCCCAGCCGACCCTGCGGAGCTTTTCTCTAAACTGCATGATTCCCTTCTCAACTCTGTTGACCTCTCCATCCATTCGGCTCGCTTCCTCCAACGGGACCAGGCCCTCCGCGAATCCAAAAACACCAGTTCCGTTGTGGTCTCAGTTCTCCCCCAGGATCTTCACCTTCTCGGACCCGACCTCCATCGGGATGGGTCCAAGATTCGGCTATTCAACCGCATGAGGAATGTTCACCTCGCTCACCCCGCCTCCCGCGATACTCAATGCATTAAATGTTATCGGTTCGGCCACTCAAAACCCCTTTGCAAAGAAGACCACCACACGTGCCTCATCTCTGCGAAGCCCCACTCTAGGGCCCAGCATAGGTGTGCAAATGATATGTGCCCCAAACAGGGCAACCTCAAGGTGGTCCCTGACTGCTGTACCGCAACTCCTTCACTCTGCACTAATTGCAACGACGAACACCCTGCAACCTCTTCTTCCTGCCCGACTAGGACTGCCCTGAAGGAGGTTGCCCGGCTTCCCAAGGACCAAGTCATCCCTGATGCTCCTCAACAAAGGTCCGCCTCGCCCGACCCCGTTACTCCTCCACAGCAACCCTCCTCGTCTCAGCCCCCCCTGAACACGGCCCAGCAGGTCGCGGACGACAACCTCTTCATGGCTCGCCACCTAGGCCAACTTACCGCTTGCCCTCCTCCTACCTCCTCTGGTTCCCGCCCCCCCTTGGCCGCTCCCTTGCCTGCAAGACAGCTTTTCCCCTCTGGTGCCCCAACTACCAATTGGGCAGAGGATTCTTCCCACAAAAATGACATGGAACTGTAAATGAGAGCACAACCTGCACCCTCGTTATCAGATGCTTCACTACGTTCCCACTTCCCCCTTGGTGCTTTGGTTCCTGAGCTTTCCTTTGTTCAGCATAATTGTCTTGGTAGCAGTTATATTTTTCATACTTTGTTTTTGTTTTTTACATCTGCGAAGAATTCTCCTCTTGTTGTTGCTTTGCAAGATATTCCGTTGTTTAAGGGCCGCCCGTTGGGTGCGAGCTCCTATAAATGTTTCTTTCCTCCTATTTCTTCCGAGTACAAGACACGAGTTGCTGTTTATGTTTCTGAGCAGTTGTGTTCTGTTGTTTCTGTTCTTCCTTTGTTTTTTGGGCGAGGTGACTACATGGGTGTGAACTTTCGTTCCCCCCATGAGGTCTTTAGTTCCCCTCACTTGTTGTTTCGCCTTTATAACTCATACTCTACCGCCACCTGCGACGGGACACTCCGCACTTTACCTCCTGGTCTTCTCTTCCCTCAACATCAGTTCCCTACGCTCTCACTTGAGGACTTCAATCTTCACCACCACCTTTCTGACCCCCTACGAGCCATCCCGCACTCAGAGCTGTCGATTTCTGAGCCCTACTTCAATAGGGCCTCCGCCAACGCATTCTCCCTCCTCAACATCCCTGGCATATACACCAGGTTCCCCTTCGATAGTCTATCCAGGCCCTCCGTCTTGGATCTTGCTTTTGCCAACCACAGCCTCCTTCCTTACTTCCACGCTTAGAACACCTCCCTTCCCTCCACAGGTTCCGACTACGTTGCTATTTCCATTTCCTTTGGACAATTGTCCAGGTCGGTCCCCCCCCCTAGACCCAACTGGAACACTACCGACTGGTCCACTGCTGCCCCAATTCTTCAATCCATTGCCGTCCCTCCGGCTTCCTCATTCCCCACCTCGTCCTCTCTTGCCTCCTGGTTTGACTCGGGTCTGGCCTCTATTACCACCCCGGTGATAGCAATGACCCCCTCCAAACGCCCATCCTCCTACTCGAAGCCCTGGTGGTCTCCCAACCTCTCAAGCCTTCAGCGCATCCTCCATCATGCCTCCCGTAGCTTCCGCAATGGGTCTGCCTCTCGGTGGGAATTTACCCAGGCTCGCAACTCCTACTTTAAAGCTATCAAGAAAGCCAAGGCCTCTCATTGGGATCAGTTCCTCTCGACTGCAGACTCGCGCTCCATCTGGAATGCCAAGAGGTTCGCGTATGGCCGGGCCCCTGATCGCTTCCCCTCCCTCCCCAATGCCACCACCCCCCTAGAGATCAACTCCGCTCTCATCACACATTTTTTCCCCCTTCCCCCTCCTCCTCCTCCTCGGTCTGTCCTCCTCCCTCCCTTACCCGACGTCCCCCCTGTCACTCGGGAAGAAGTCTCCCTCGTCCTCCGCCGTTCCTCCTCCTTGTCCTCCACTGTTCCTCCTCCTCGTCTGCCCCTGGCCCCGACACAATCCCGTATGAGGTCTGGAAAAACATCCATCGGGCCAACAAGGATCTCCTCCCATCGCTCCTCACCCCCCTCCTCCTGCACGGCTTCCACCCCTCTTCCCTAAAGAAGGCCAACGGCATCGTCCTAGACAAACCTGGAAAGTCCGATTATTCCACTCCAGCTTCGTTCCGTATCATCGTCCTTCTAGAAACGGTCTCAAAGATCTTGGAAAGAATCGTGGCGTACCGCCTTGCGGCCTTCTCTCGCTCTAACCCCCTCCTCAACCTCCACCAATGTGGATCGCTGGCTGGGCTCAGCTGTTACGACGCAGTGGCCACCTTCCAACATGAAGTCCGCCTCCTCCAGACCACCGGCCTTACGGTCTCCTCCCTCTTCCTCGACATAAAAGGTGGGTTCGACGATGTCAACTCCAACCAACTTTGCACTATGCTCTGCCGATTCTCCACCCCTAAATACATGGTCTCCTGGATCTCCTCTTTTCTCACCTCCCGCCAGTGCCGTCTCATTTTCCAAGGCGCTCTGGGGATATTCTCACCTGTGTCTGTGGGCACCCCCCAGGGCTCCCCAATTTCCCATCTTCTGTTCGTCATTTACGTTTCCTGCCTTCATATCTCCATCCTCCGTGGTGTTGTTATCTCCGATGTTGATGATTTTTCCATCACGGTTGGCTCCTCCTCTTACCGCTCCAACATCAGGCTCCTACAGCACGCCTTCCTCACCCTCAGAAATCGTGCAGCCCCTCTGGGAGTCTCCTTCTCGGTTCCCAAAACTGAGCATATTCATTGGCGCACTTCCAGGGACCGCAATCCCGTCTGCCATGCTCCTATTTCAATCAACTCCCTTCTGTTCAGCCCAACCGCAGAGCTGCGGTGGCTCGGCTACTGGCTCACCCCCTCCTTGGAAACCTCCGCACATTTCCACCGCCGCCTGGCCCTGGCCTGGGCTTCCTTCGTACTAGTCAAACAGCTCAGCCCCGCTGGGAAGGGTCTTTCTCCCTGGTGTTGTCGGAAGCTCGCTGTTGGACTTCTCTTTCCTGTCCTCACCTACGGCGCTGATCTCCTTATCCCCAATGCCACCATTCTCTGCAAACTTAACTCCTTCTGGCACGAGATCCTTCGGTGGATCACAAACTGTTTCAGGGCTACCGCCCCCGCCATCCTCTACCGCGAGGCTTGCCTCCCCCCAATCTCCCTAGCGTTGCAGCATAAAAGAAAGCTAGTTGCCCTCCGATTACTTTGCTCCCCGGCCCATGTCAACCCCGCGTCTGCCCACCTTGATCCGCGTGTCCCTACTTGGGACCCCTGGCGCGCCCCCTCGCACTGTCATCTCCTGGCCCCTCTGCCTGGTTCCTACCGTCCTTGCCTCTGGTCCACTGCCCCCTCTCCTTTCCGTCGTCACCTCCCCCTCGACGCCGTTGCCTTCTCTATCAAAGACCTTCCGCCAGTCAGGCTTCCCCTGGCCTCCCCTCACCTAATACTTCCCCGCCCGTACGATCCGGCGGGTGCTCCACCGTATGGCTCCCTTAAGTCCAAGGTTGTCGCCTCCACCTTCGCCTCCTGGGCTGCCTTGCCGCCCCCCCCCTCCTATAAGTTGCCTCCTTCCTTTACTCCTCACGCCTTCATGGGCTTGCCCAAATTCTCAGCTGGCCGTCTTCATCAGATGAGGGCAGGCAAAAGCTACCTGGCTGCCCACACCTCCAGGTCCAACCGTGACGCCTCCACCCTGTGCCACTTCTGCGAGGAAACAGAGGAGACCTACGATCACGCTATCCTTCACTGCCCGGCTAAGGCCCAGGAAAGAGCATCCCACCTTCGGGGTATCTCCAGTCTGGCGCCTGATGCCCCTGTTTGGTCCTCGGGCCCCCTTATTATCCACTTGGCCCGATACATTTCCGCCACGGCCACTGGCTTCCCGCCCAGCATGCCTCCCATAATATCTGCCTCCCCACCTGCGTCGCCTCCGCCTGGCTCGCTGGTGCCCTTGTCCTCCTCCCCCGCCTCCTCTTCCTGAGGCCTGGAGGGTTTACTTTTCCAGCGTGTCTTTACTTGCCTGCTATTGTTGTTATTGGATGCCCATGGCGTCGGCTATGGGTGGTGATTATGATGATGGGTTTCTTTACTTATTACTCTCCTTGGGCTGGGCTGTTGTTTTGGTTTGAGGTTACTTTACTTTTTATGTTAGTCATCGATGGCGATGCTAGGGATTTTGTTTTCCCATATTGAAGGATTGGTTGCGTTATTTGAGTTTTGTTATTTCATTTGTTATTGCGTTGGAATTAAGGCTTTTTGTATGCCATAGCGCGAGCTGCATGCACGTTTTTGGGCCAGAATCAATAAACATATGAAGGAAAAAAAGAAAAAAAATAAAAATAAAAAGGACGGCGACAATGTATACGGTATTACGCAGCCGTCTTCTATCTTAGACTTTTACTAATAAACTAGCAACTTCCCTTCAGTTGGCCCATGACGCATTGTCTCTTCATCAAGGCCAGAGGGGGGTGTTGGACTCAGATTTTACATTGTTCACCCACGGCAAGATTTTCTTCGGTTAGTAGCTCAACAAGGGATTACCCGATTAAGCCCAGATTCAAACCTTCTATATAATCGTGCATAGCAAACATTCCTGTGACTTTTGCGAAACTTCCTGTAAGCTTTTATGCTCAAGGTAGGGTAACTCCTATCCAAAAGTAGGTTAACATCTTTGCCAAGGAAGGGTAACTATACTTCCTAAGGTAGGGTAACGACCTGCCTTAGGTAAGATAACTCGCTGGAACTCTCAGAGACCTTCCGAACTCGCAGTGTAGACTTTCCCTACCTACCAGGTATACCTTTTTTGTCCGCTGTCTAAGCATTACGATTTGCTTAGTCCGCACGGTAACCCTTTGGTAGAGTTACTTGACTAGCCTAACCGTAACCCTTCCGGGCTCTGGCATGGGATAAGACTAAGTCTACTTTAAGATCCAGCAGGGTTGTTACATCACCCCTCTCCTCTCTAGAGCCACCCTCGGCCTCTAGTGTTTTCGTTTATTTCCAGTTTCCCAGTCTACAACCCTATGATCCCTGGCGTTCGACGGGTATCGTTTATGGAAATCTACGAGGTCCTGTATGCCAGTTCCCTCCAACATCTCATAGGGCTCCCAGAAGTTATCCTCGGGACCATAGCCCTTCCAAGCCACCAAGTATTGGACAAATCGCTAGCGGAATTTCTGACAAGCTCCCCCATATCAATGGCTATCAAGGATGGTATCAATACTATAACTAGGCTCATTATCTATTATATCGGGAATGGGTACCTCTTCTGTACGCCTGCCAGCTGAGTCCTCCTGATATGGTTCAAAGACGCTGACATTGAAGACTTGATGTATACCCTAACGTTTGTGGAGTTGAATTTCATAAGCTCCTAAACCAACCTTCGAAAGTCCACAAATGGTCCGAACATACAATGATCAAGTTTTTCCATCGGTTGCTTGGTCCGTATTTTTTTTCGATTCAACATTACTCGGTCGGCCGTCAGGGTCCTGTAACGACCCTGCTGGATCTTACAGTAGACTTAGTCTTATCCCATGCCGGAGCCCGGAAGGGTTACGGTTAGGCTAGTCAGGAAACTCAATCAAAGGGTTACCATGTGGACTAAGCAAATGGTAATGGTTAGACTGCGAACGAGAAAAGGTATACCGGGTAGGTAGGGAAGTCTACGCTGCGAGTTCGGAAGGTCACAGAGAGTTCCGGCGAGTTACCCTACCTAAGGCAGGTAGTTACCCTACCTTAGGGAGTATAGTTACCCTACCTTGGTAAACAGGTTACCCTACTTTTGGATAGGAGTTACCCTACCTTGAGCGTAAAAGGTTACGCGAAGTTGCGGAAAAAATCATAGGATTGTTTGTTACGCGGGATTACATAGGAGGTTCGAATCTGGGCTCAATTGGGTAATCCGTTGTTGGGCCACGAACCGGAGAAAATCTTGCCTCGGGCGAACATTGAGAAATCTGAGTCCAACACCCCCCTCTGGCCCCGATGTACAGACAACGCGTCATGGGCCAACTGTAGGGAAGTTGCTGGTTTACTAGTAAAAGCCTATGATTAAAGACAGCGGCGTAATACCGTATACCTTGTCGCCGTCCTTCCGACCGGAAGCTGTTCGCAGGCGATATGAGGGGGCATGGGGCGATCGAATGGTTACACGAGAAGTGATTCTGGAGTTCATACACCACTGATCGTTATAAGCCTATGGTGGTAGGTAGGTAAGGTATACCGGAAGTCCTGGAGGCTTCCGGTTAAGTGGTAGACCTGCGACTCCCGTATGTCTCCGAAAGACTGTAAGATATCTGGAGGTTGTTAGCGAGCTCTAGATCGTAGTAGTCTTGTCTTGATTGAGGTGTTTATCGTCAGTGGCTACAGGTAGCGCCTGTATATGCCAATGGCGGAGTGTCTCATCACGGGAGTCCGTAGACCAAGCTATCGTGTCGAAGACAGTAGAAGACGATAGACTTGTCAAACGTAATGGTTGTCTACAAGACTTGCATAGACGAATACGAATGGGACAGTGAGTTCGATATTAGACTAGCTTATCAGTAACCTGTTAGTTCGCCACTAACAGGACAGCGATATGAAGAGTTTTCTCCTGCAGTTGATTGGATGTATCAGGATATTGCATGAACACTTCACGTCGGATAATGAACCAGCAGAGCCGGCAAACATTTGGTGTAATGTTAGCCCGAGGCCCAGAGGAGATGGGCATGCTCGCGATGTCGGTGAGCTTAGGAGTGATGGAGAGGAGCAGGCAATATAATTCTACTTAAGTATATGCGAGACCTCTTCTCCTAAGACGATCAACTATACTCTCGAGAACTTATTGACTAAAGCAGCGGCTTAACGATATTAAGTTTCACCGTTAAGGTTTTCTCTCTTACATATTTGTTCTTCACTTTGCGTACGAAGAAGGCTTCGGTACGGCCGCATCCTTGGGATCCATCTTCCCACAGGGAGCACTAGTTACAGTATATCGTTAGGCGAACTTTTCGCTCAACTCATCCTTTCCTGATTAATTGTTAGACCCTTGTTGAAAACATCTTCCAAGTACGAGTCCCTAGTCTGGTACAAGAAGCATCGGGTGGAAATGAATATGTCTGCCAACCTTGGTAGTGTTGACTGTGCCGCATAGCAGTCCAATGACCTCCGTTTACGAGCGTCAGTTTTCGCAGACCTCCGTGGTCTTGAATGGCCAGCTATGCCCACACTTATCGAGGCGGCCCCGATTGACATTATTGAAGAATGTTGGAATGTTGTCGTTGCCGACCCCGATCGTTTATTTCACTCCTTCACACAGACCCCTCTCAAGGCTGGATATACTGCTGATTGCCCTGAGGAGTTCACGTTTGAAGAGTTTACCCGACAGTTCATCGTGCCTTACATTCTTCACGAAGTAGGCAAACAGATCAAAGCGGCGGAAACTCAGATGCGATACTGGAACGATGAATCTCAGCGAATCTTCCAGCAAGAAATTGTTGATGCGGCAGCCAACTGGATGCGAGGACAACAGAGGTGCTTCAAGCAACTAGTTGTCAACCAGCAAGCCATTAACAATAGGGTCCATGCCTTAGAGCGGGCAGTCAAGGAAGGTCACCAGATAGATGAGCAAAACGATGTCATCATGACAGTCGCACCTCCGATCCCGAAGGAACCTAGGTTACACATCGCGGAACTTTTGACGCAGATTCTGCAGGACCCGGAATATCAAGGGATGTTAACGGAGGCAGGGGTAGTCTTGGCTTCAGGCCAGAGCCAAAGGGCACTCTCGGCTGAGCCCTCACTTCACCCCTTTGTTGTGCAAGTAGCGGTAGCTTTATCGTTGACCATGACTAGGAAAAGCTCCACCCGAACTCCCAGTCTGGCTATGGGTTCAAAGCCCTCCGGAGTCAGGAAACAGCGAAAGCATTCGCCGGCAACTGGTGGTAACGCACCGAAGCCACGTGCTCCAAAGACGAACCCTACCGTCCAAGCTATTCCCCCTCCAGCTCCTGGAAGTGATGATGCGCCATCACCGATCACACCAAGGCCCACTTGGGCACCTCCACCACCGACTCCTACGGCACCAGTCAAGCCGATCGGAGTGGGCCTGTTTGGCTCAACGGGCGGGGCTCTGTTCCCCCCACCATGTTCGGTAGAGGTATATCCGGCCTTTACTCCGGAGCGACCACACACCTCCGGTGGCTTGGCTGGTTTTCGGCAGGCAGTACCAAGGACAGCTCCATGTGAACGTCAATGTCGCATAGATCACCTCTCACCAGAGGGTCGTGTTCGGTATCAGTATCACTTTCCTTGTCCCAGGCGTCGTGATGAGCCTGTAGTACGCCCAGATCACTCTTCAGAGACTCCCGCACCTCAGCCCCCGGCCCCACCTCCTCAACCAAGACCACCTAAGTGTGGGTTTTGTAGGCGAAGGGGACATGTGGGACCACCGAGGGATCCTGATTCTTGCGAGGCCTTTGTAGAATATCTGTTGGGTTTAGGTATGGGAACGGCGAACGATACGCCTAGTACCACGATACGTCCTCCTCCACCCGAGAACCCCGAACAACCTCTAGGGGGTAACACCCAAGCTGGAGATCAGGGGGGTGATGAGGAATCCTTTGATGGATACAATCGCCCTGGGGAGACCCACAGTAGAAATACTGGTGGTAATGGTGGTGGGAATGCTCCCCCACCTTGTAGAAACGTCGGCACTGGGGGGAATCCGGGTGATTCCAGTTCCTCTGATAGCTCTGACAATGATGCCGACTCCCTACCTGATCTTACCCCATTCTTGGGACGGCGAAAGCCCAACTGGAATGAGGCCAAGAATAGGAGATGTAACCGTCGGTTGGCTAGGTTAGCTGCCTTCATTGGAAGAACGAGTGGGCAATCCTCTCGTAACGATAGTGGGCCCTCTGCTTCGGTAAGGCCCAAGAAGCCGGAAAAGTTAAGTAACATAACGGCTTTCAAAGGAGACACTAGCGACACCAAACGGTTTCTCACGGACGTCGAAGTTCAATTCACTTATTTCAAGAAGGCTGGTTTGGACGATATGGATAAGATTGGCTTAGTCGTTCCACTCTTGGAGAATGCAGCCAAGAACTGGTATTTGGGTATTCATCGTTACATCCGTGAGGATGAAGCGTTGCGGATGGGTATCATCTTCAACCCAGACAATGAGCTGTGAACCTGGGCAGGATTCCGCGCTCGGCTTGAAACCAGTTTTGGTGGGCATGAAGATCATGATCGCAACCTTGTTGAATGGATGCGTTTGTCTATGAAGCCTGGGAAGGTTGACAAGTACCTCGATAAAGTGGTTGACCTCGCGGCCAGCCTCGAATACACCGATTCAAAGCAAATAATAGATAAGGTTCGGATACGGATTACTTCTGAGTTGCGGAACGCATGGGCGTTTAAACAACCACATCCTACCGAAGCTGGTGCATATATCGATCTACTTCGTAAAGTTGGCCATACCCTTCAAGACAACGCTAACTTTGGTAAAACGGTTGCCAAAGACCATGGTGGTTCAAGCAATGACAAGGCTAGCGATAAGTGCTCTTCCTCGAAGAAGTAGCGAAAAAAGGAGAAGGGTTTGGGTAAGTCAAAATCCCAACCCTCCCAGACAATTAAGTCCCCTAAGGTTGGAGAATCCGCGTATGCTATCGCTCATAAGGGCATTCCGGATAACCTAACTGAAAAACGGCGCAAGTCTGGGCAATGCTCTAAATGCGGGCAGCCTGGCCACTTCTGGCGGAAATGCACCTCGTCTTCCCCAGTTGTTCATTCATCAAAGGGAAAAAATAAGCTGTCCGCTAACGAGGCAGGTCTTCAAGAGGCACAGGCTAGCAAGGTTAAACGCATTGAAGCTGCTCCTTCTTCAGCTGGCGATAAGAAACTCCTCGAAGTGCGTCAAGCCTCCCCACAGATTATGGAGGTTGATACGGAGGATTCGGACTAAGGTAAGTCTGTCAGCAAGAGCAAACGAAATTACAAGAAACTAATGAGCCTCTAGATGAAGGAAGGGGCTGATCATTGGATTACCAGGAACAAGGCGAGAATCCGGGAGGAGTCTTGGTTATGTTAGATGTTCTGGGTCGTGTTTCTTTATTTCTTTTGTCATGGGTTTTCCTTTCGAATCTAGGTTATTGGTTTTCCTTATGGGTTCGTGTTGCTAGGAGAGTTTCCAAGGTTATGTATTGTCTTTGTTCTTAAAAAGTTTACTACGCCAAGCCGGACTTGATTAAGCAATCAAAGTTGATTTCCAGTTTACCTGAGGAGGGTTTAATACC
>QLOI01000414.1:6550-57006 GCA_003313605.1 Tuber umbilicatum | reverse complement strand
GAGTCCCCTAACCCCCTCCGACCTCCCGGAGAAGTACCGACCCGCTTACCGCAAAATACGCACGGTAGTTGTGATGCTGCCGATCGCGATTGTTACCAGCTATGTGCTTTATCAGAGGGGTTTGTTTCCCCTGTCCTTCCCCAAGCCTTCGATACCTGGTTTGTTGGGGGGGGGGGAGAGAGAGAGGCTAAAGTGCTAGTTGGGAAGTTGTGCTTGGAGAGGAGAGGAAGGTTTTGGTGAAGGGGGGGGTCGTGGGGAGGAAGGAGGAGTGAGGGTGTTGATGGCGGGCATGGGTTTATCAGACGTTTGACGGGATGGATGGGGTGAGATAGAATATGAACAGGAAGAGGAAGAGGGAATTGGATATCATGACCTGAATGCGAAAACTCCCCGATTACGGCGAACTACACACCATTATAATATCACGCCCGACCAACTCCTCTGAAGGCAGCAATAATCCCAGTTCCGAATCTTTAGAAAAGTACGAAACCCCCATCAATTCTCAGTATTATGCAAACACCGTGCTAAAGCCAAGAGAAAGTCAAAATCGAAAGACCTTAAACTTTTTGATAAAAACAGAACAAGGATAATAAACAAGAAAAAAATGTAGGGAGAACATGTCCCTTTGACAGGAATGGATCTCTCCCATAGCTAGTGATGTACTAGCTCTCTGAAACCTTGAAACCACACACGTAGTCAAAAAAAAAAAAGAAAAAAAAAAGAAGGTATTATTACAGGATTATCACAAGACAGACTCCCAGCCGAATGAGAAAGCAAAATTGAGAGGGAAATATGAGAACAGAAGCCGAAACCAAATGCCGCCGCCCAACCATAGATAGAGATCTTCGTATCCATCGTGCCATCATAACATCATACAAAGGAGCAAGAAACAAACCACCAATTCTAAAGACCAACAATGGGAAAACCCCCTTCGTTCAAATTCAAGCAGGCACCACAGACGTGTACTCCTCTTCCTCTTCCTCTTCCTCAACCCCGATGCCACTATCGTACTTTCTCCTCTTGCTTTCCCTCTTCTTCGCGCTATGCGTCACGCTCAAAGGCCTTGGTATAGTCGACGTAGGTGTAGGAGGAGCATGAAGAAGCAAGTCCGCAATATCATTATCCACTTCATCGTCCTGTTCTCTGAGCCTCTTGCTCGCCTTCTTACCTTCGACCTGACGCTTCGCACTCTCACGGACGTACTGCTGCTTGACCTCACCAAACCGAACCATATATTTCTCCGCCTGGTGACTAAGCGCTTGAACAGCCTCGAGTCCGGATTGCCGTTCTGACTCGAGCATGTCTTGGTATCTGATCTGCTCCGCTTCAAGTTCTTGCACAGTTTCGGCAAGCTTAGTCCTCTCGCCGCGGAGGATCCCGACGACAGCTTCGAGGTCGTTGATTCGGACTTCCCTACCCTCGAGAATTGTTCGGAGACCTTCAATATCGCTCGTCAGGTCTGTGCGGGTCCGCTCCATCACAACCCTCAGCTCGGCCAGCTCTTCCATCAGTTTGTCCCTCTCGGATTCCAAGGCTTCCCTTGTCTTCGCAGCTTCCTCGTAGGATAGTTGGAGTTGACTCTCGCGGGACTTAATGCCCTCTTCAAGTACCGCCTCGGATTCTTCGGCCTCGTCAAGAAATGCTTCGAGTTCCGAAATTCGAGCCTTTTGCAATTCAATCACCTCGCCGCGTGCATGGATCTCCGTTCGGGAATGCTCCTGCTCCAGAAGGGACTTCGCTTTATGGGTTTCGAGCTCGTGCTTAAGTTCTGAGAGACGGCTATGGTCACGGGATTGTTGAAGTTGAGACTCGTCCTTGATCTCACCAATCCTCTTCTCTAAACCTGCGACGGTGTCCCGGCTGCTCAAAATCTCCGCCTCTAGCTGTCTAGACACATCGTTACGTTCCGCAGAAACCTTGCTCAGAGCTGAATTCTGGTTGGCGATCTCGTCGCGCGCAGACCCCAATTGGTCCTCAAGAGCAGATATATCGCGCTCACTTGTCTCAAGAACTTCACGAAGTTCCTCCGAAAGTGAGGTGATTCTACCCTCGCCCCCAGCAATTGTGTCCTTAAGCTGCGCAACCTTGTCCTCGTGATCTGCCTTCATCATGTCGAGCCTCACATTCAAAGCATCGTACTGTGCTTTCCATCCTGCGGCGCGCTCTTCAAGCTCCCGGATGATTTCACCGTCTTCTCTTGCCCGCTCTGCCGCAACGTGCTCTGCCCTTGTTTTTGTCAGGACCTCCTCTTCCAGAAGTTTCTTGAGACGGGTAACCGCTTCCCCGCGTTTCCTTTCGAGCTCGCGGACGGTGGTATCGTGCTCCGACGCTTGCTGGTCAATCATGTCGAGGAGGCGGCGTTCTTTCTCAGAGCTCGCCTCGAGGTCAGCTCTCAGATCCTCAATTTCAGTAACTTTATCTTGATTAAGTTGATGGAGTCTCTCGATCTGGGCATAAGCACGATTCAGTTGAAGAGTGGTGGCCTCATGGGTGGCAGCGGCATCTACAAGCTTGCTGCTAAGGCCAGCTTCACGTTCACCGGCCTCTTCGATATCCATCTCCATAGACTGAATAGTATCGTTCTTGCGCTGTATCGAATCCTGGAGCTCCTCAACTCTCTCTCCAGCGGATCCAATCTGCTGCCTAAGTTCGGAGAGGCGGAGTGTAACCAACCCGAGGACGCCCTCCTCAGCGGGCAATTGCTCGCCCTCGACTCCAACAGTGATGGCAATATCATCTAGATACTGGCCATAGAGACTACGCTGTTTTCTCTCCTTCTCCTTCTCCTTCTCCGTCTCAACGGTCCGAGCTCGCGCCTCATTCAACTTTTCGTACAGTCCTCCAACTAGGCTCCTCAGGACTTCCAACGCATCCTCATTTGAGCCGGTCCAAGCAAAGTCATCTAATTTATGACCTTCAAAAGGTGAATTCTCGCTCCGAGCACACTGAGAATATAGCTTTTCAACGTAACCTCTAACTTCTCTAAAGCGGTCCGTCAATCTCTCCACCGTCTCTTCGGGATTGAGGGAACCCATATCCATCCCCTCATCTGTCTGGGCCAGTATCTTAATCTTCTTGGATAGTTCAGTACGAAGTCGCTCGTTTTCGTCCGCACGGTTCTTCTCCATAACCAACTCCGTCAAGACCTCTTCCACTGCCATGTCGAGAGATTGCTCGCCGCGAATATAGGGTCGGATCTTTTGTTGGATCATGGACTTCTCTTCATCGGCGAGAGCAGACGCTTGCTTCAAGGTTCTAATTTCGGCATTGAGAGAATCGATGTCCTGACGTAGCCTGGTGTTACCTCCGTGAGCATCTTGAACTGCGGCCTCAAGAAAAACGACTTCCTTCTCCAAGCCTTCGATATTCCGTTTCAATGATTCGCTCTCCCGGTTTGAGCCCTCAAGCCTACTAGTCAAAGAAGCAATTTCCTCCCTGTACTCGGTGACTTCCAATTTCAGGCGGCGATTCTCAGCCTGAGCATCATCTCGCTCCTCCTCCAGAATATTAATCTGTAAATTCAAGCTTGCGATGGATTTGTCGAGATCCTCTTTCTCTTTTTGCGCGATCTTGCCCGCCCCGGTTAAGCCTTGGATTTGAGCCATCATTCCACTCATGTTTATTTCCATCTGCTCTTTCTCGCTCCTGGCCGCCTCCTCAGCCTGCTTAAACATGTTGATTTGAGTGCTGAGACTAAGGATTTCGTTTTCAAGATCCGCCGTTTGGTCATCCGAAAGCTTGACCGCCACCTCAAATGCTGATACCTGCTTTTGGAGAAAATCCACTTCACGCTCTAGGCCCTCCTTTTCTGAATTGGAGGCAATCGTAGCTCCCTGTAGTGAGGTCACCTGAGCTGTGAGCTGGGCAATATCACTCTCAAGACGTGATCTGTTATTGCTAGCATTTTCAAGCGCGGATTGATGTTGAGAAATTCGATTTTGAAGGTCCTCAACAGTATCCTCCAATTTTTCCTTATCTGTCTCCGAGACTTCAACCGCTTCCTCGAGTTTGCGGATCTGGCCATTCAGGCGACAAATCTGAGCCTCCAAATTTTCCTTGTGGTCCCCGGAAATCTTGAGTTGTTGCTCAAGATCCGACACTCGGATCTGGAAGGCATCAATGTTGTGGAGGAAGCTCTTTTTCTCCTGGTCTGATAGTTCAATCGCCTTTTCAAGAGAGTCTACCTGCGAACGGAGCTCCGATATTGTTCTCTGGAAGGCTTCACTGGCTTTTTGGGCAGCTTCTGTAGCATCGGTTTGGGACTTAAGCTCATCACGAAGTACCTCGATCTCGTTCTCCAGACGGTCCTTGGTTTCCTCAGCAACTTGAGCTGCTTCTTCAAGTGTCTCCATGTCAAGTTCGAGCAAATGAAGACTCTCCTGAAGAGCGGCTTTATCTTTTCCAAGGTGGTCGACGGTTTGCTCCAATCCCGTAATCTTCTCTGTTTGGATGCTGACTTCCTGCTTTAACCCAGCGTTCTCGACACGCAATTCCCCAATCTCACGATTCAGGATCGCCAGCTGGTCCCGTAATCCGTCGATTTCTGCCACCATCTCAGCCCGCTCAGCTTCCAAGATTGAGGTCTCCTTCTTCAGCAACTCTATCATCTTACTCAGATCTTGAAGCTGAGAGTTAACATCTTCCCTGGAACGTTCTCCGGCTTCCACCGCTGCCTCCAAGCGAGAAACTTGATCCATAGCTTCGAGGAGCCTCACGTCAACAGCTCTCTTTTCTGCATCAACAGCCTCAACCATTTCCTGCAATTCTGAAACTTGGATATTCAGCCTTTCCGCCTCCTCCTCCAACAGAATTGCCCTCTTGTCCACTACTTCATCAGTTTGTACCATTAAATCCTGCATGCTCTCCAGCCTCTCCCCTTCCATCTCCTCCAGTTCGACTATTCTCAACCCGAGTGTTTGCTTCTGGTTCTTCAACTTCAGCACCTCTGCCTTTAGTGCTTCGGTTGTCTCTTCTTGCTCGGCCAATCCGGTCTGCGAATCTCGAACTTCTTCCTGCATATCTTGGATCCTATCAGTTAAGTCATCGATCATCCTCTGGAGGCCCCCATTCTGATCCTCAAGCTCGGATATCTTCTTCGAGTGCGATTCGGATTCATAAACATTAATCTCAGTCTGAGTTCTGGAGGCATGAACTTGACTTGACACAAGAATCGCACTATCAACAGCTGAAGAAGGGAAAGCCATGTCGTCATGAAGCTGCTCGGTATCAGATACATCATCATCAAAATCATCCGCAGTAGGCCCAGTGTAGACATGATCGAGATCCGCATCAATTTCATCCCCAGAGCCTTCAAATGCTACAGCCATATCATTGGCCTTTGACTGCTCCGCCTCAAGGTCATGTATCCTTTCCATAAGAGAGCTGCTCTTCTCCAGGAAAATCTGCTCTTCTGCGTCGTGGAATATTTCATCCTCCTGTGCGCGAGCGGCTGCCTCCTGTTCACGATGTTTGATATCTTCCCTTAGCTGCTCAATCATAGCTTCGAGATCTCTTATCTTCTTGTCGCGTGCCGAAACAGGGGTCTCCTGTCCACTCCCATCTGCACTTTGCATCTCTCTTCCGAAGGGTGTGGCAGGCGGAGCAGGTGAGTCGGCAAGGGGTGCGAAATCCATATCATAATCTTCGGCCTGTGGCGCGTCGTTGCGTTCGGGCTCTTCATCTTCACGAATAGGAGACATGGGCTCCGGTTCTTCGGATGGTGCATATCTCGCAGCAACAAGCTCTCTCTCCAAGTCTCTCAATCGCTCTGCACTCTGAGCCAATTCAGCCCTTAGCTTGGCCAACTCCTCCCTATTCCTCCTCTGTCCCGCTCGCCTCTCGTCGTCAATATTATTCATTTCCTCGCTAAGAGCATTCCGACGAAGGGCGCGACGAGTGCGGGCTGATAGAGCCTGCTTCAACGGGAAAAACTGTATCTCTTTAGAGACGGGTGCAGGGAAGCTAATCTGTTGCCGTATCGGAACTGCCATGGTATGGCGGCGACGGTTGGAGCCAGAAGGACGGCGACGGGCTGTAGAAGCCGCGGGGGGGCTACGAGCAGATGCGGAAGTAGGTTGTTCGGATGACCCAAGCGATCTACGCGCTCCAGAACTTGGAGAGGGCATGGGTGTGCCAAGTATAAGGCGGGGACCAGGATCGGATCGGCGAACTTTTTTGCCCCGTAGCACCTCTCTCCTTATATCATGGGCATGGCGAGATGGCCCCACTGATGGCGTTGGACGAGGGACCGAAGAAAGGTGAGGGCTCGATGAGATAGCACCTTCACGTCGAGTATTGGCAGAGGATGGGCCGGCACCAGACGTGGAACGGGTATTGGGTGTCGAGCGGCCATTTGAGGGTGGAACATTACTATTTGTCTGACGAGTAGCAAAGATATTGGAGGATGGGGCAGCACCGGTTGGCGAACGGGCGGGTATGGCTACAACTGGAGAGACAAGGCTAGTCCGTCCTCTTGTTCTCCCCGCTGGAGTAGAGGAAGGGGCGTGATTCTGGGCTTGGGGGACGCCAGCAGGAAATTCCATAGCCTTCACAATTGCAGCAAACGTATTCCAATCATGACTACTCGGACTAACTTCCCGTCGCCTCTTCTCCGTCTCGATCGTGGTTCTTAGCTCCGGCGTAAGCAGATAAGAGCCATCGTTTGTGGTAGAAAGCCAGCCCTCGCGGACAAGTTTATTCGCTGTCTAAGTCACGGCAAAAACAAGGAATCAGCAACCAAGATGCATCGGTTGAATTGAGGGTACATACAAACAGGACGCGCTTTCGCCACGACACAGGAAGGGTGCATTTCTGAGAATCACAATCCCGTTTGTAACGAGCCTCTGCAGATTACATCAACACGTCAATTCAGACAAGAGCAAACACAGTAAACCATGATTGTATATATCGTACCAACAGATGCAAGCCGGATAGGTCTTGCATGTTTAGGATTGTAGAAGGCGTCGATTGCCGCAAGTACTCGTACCTTGTACGAGAAAGGCGGTGGCGCCATCGTGCGTAACTGCGCGCAGCTTCCTCGACGGGCAGCTTCTATGAAAAAGAGTGGATGGCACTGGTACTGTACAGTACAATGTACAAATGGCGCTCCCAACAAATACTAGATGTGGTAATTCGGGAAAATATCTGCAAAACAGCAAGCTCAGTTAAAGAAAGCTCATGAGAGAAGGAGAGGTGAGTAGAATCTAGGTAAGAAATGGATTTAACAGAAATTGTGAGGTAAGTTAACACGAGGCAAGAGATCAAGAAGCAATGAAAAAAGGAAGGGATAGAGCAATGGACGACTCGAAAGATGCAGCAGTAGTAGTAAAGGAGATGCTAATGATAATTACCTTCTAGAACAGAAGTCAAAGGCTTACCGTACCGTACAATGAGGCGTATATTATTCTGGGAGGTGATGATGATGATGATGAGCTGTATATAATAAACGAGGAGGAAAAAGTGGTCCAGAGAAGAGAGGGGGGAGGGGGGGGGTGGTGGAACAGCAAAGCAATTCACGCGTACTCAAGCAGGTTCTTTGTCTGACTCGAATCGGGAAAGGCGCACGGTACCTCAACCGGTACTTGTGCTGATAACTTGTTTCGGCACCCTACGGTAATAAGGTTACCGGTGCAAATGCTTTGGCAACGCCCAACCGTAAGAACCTCCCTTCAAAAAACTCGCTTGTCGAGTCGAACTCGTTTCCTTCGAAAAGAGGGAGAAAACACGGGTAGTGGAAGACGAAAGATCCGAGCAGTTTCTACTCGTACGATAGATGTGAATCCACCGGTATGATAGAGTACGGTAATTGAGTACCGTACTCGAGCTCAACATGAGGAGTTCGGGGGTGCCAGCGATGCAACTCCCGTTGGCCTATCTCCTTCGAGTGGTTTTCCCTGTTTTTTTCCCTTTTCCCTCACTCGCAGGGTCAGAGGCCGTTCCCGGCCTATCGATCTGATGGAATTGCAGACGAAACCCTGACGACAGAAAAAACACACTCGAGAAAGAGACAAGGGGGGGGGGGGTGCCAACTGTCACAACTGGTGCTGCTCTGTCCATGCGTCGAAGCTTCCCTGCCCTTGCGAGCAGCAAGTCCAACCATTGTTGCCATTCCACACACCCATCATCGACTTGCCATTTTCAGGCCACCAATACCTCTTTCATATCACAGCGATGGACGGGAAAGAAAAGCACCGAACGACTCAATCATACTGCTGTGAACCGCGATACCGGTAGAGAATCGCGCGATGTTCATCGAATCTCGAGCTCCACCCCTCCTCCCTCACTGATGATCAGCTAGAATTGTAGAGGATTATTTGAGGGATGTTACAGTACGAGTACTTATCATACCTCCAAACCAGAACCGGTATTTGATCACGTGAGAACGTGTAGTGGATGCGTTTGATTGGTTGTTGTTCTCGAGATGACTGCAAATTGGTCATGCCTGCCTATGACTTGCAGTGGCGACAGCGGTAATCCATCCCCTCGTCCGCACCCGCGGATTTACACAAGTAAATTATTACTCGTATATAGTGGTGTGGCGTGAAAGTTTAGCAAGCACGGCAACGTGGATAGCTCCCATGCGAATGCCCATGAAGTCATTATTTACCTTAGAGACATTGTGGTGGACACATCCGGAGCCTCTTTTGGCATCCCGATACCTTGGCTCACACATGCCAAGCCCCGCAACATTCGGGCAACAATTTGACTCCACCAGGAGAACGATTTCGACAGATTTGAATTTACCGTATAATACTACGATACAGTCTTTGAACCCTTATCCCTTCCCTCTGTCTGTATTCGTCGCTTTTTTATTCCTCAGAATAATCCGAAATTAGGAATGGTTCAAGCTGCGGATAGAGGTTCCCAGCCTATCAAGATCAAGGGATTAGGGCTCAAGACCGATAAACAGAGCGCTGGTAAATCGAGTCTATTATTCGGTTAGGAAACTGAATGACGCTTACATTCCGGGTCCATCCACCGCAAAGTAAGAATCCCATCCGGTCCCAAATCGCCTGTTCCACGGCACCCAGGGTGCGGTACTTGTATTTGGATACATCCACCGCAAAGTCTCTATTCCCAGCGAGTACTGTAATACCGGTATGATACCAACGTAACGCAGAGCCAAACGTTGTAATCCCGGAGGCCTGGAGACAGTGCGCTGAAAAGGAAAGAGACTTTGACAACGAAATTTACCACCTCTCAGAATCCCTTGAAGGTCTGTGAAACATGTTCTCGAATAGCCGAAACACCGCAAACTGATCCATAATCCCATGCTCCCGATGGCTTTCCCAAAGGTTGTGAAAAGGCTAATTAAACCGCTCCAGAGCTTTCTTCTCTCTCAGAACCTGATTGAGCAACAGTGTCTACGATACCTTTACAACCTTCAGTAAAACTGCGCCCCGAGGTGTCCGGATTACTAATCCCACCGCCTGTGTGCGGGTAGTTTGCCAATCAACTTGCACCCCAAGTGCTGGTACGAGTACAGTATCCAGAATACCGGTATGTAGACTATTCGACAGTGCTAGTACAGCTTGTCACGATTCCTGTGGTAGTCTACCGTACCGGTACCTGTATCGTGCTTGCCCCCGAATTTCTGTGCCGCCCTCCGACTCCTTTCCATCGGTATGTCTATGGCGCTCGAGTAGGTGCTCCTCGCGTCGGTGATCTTCCCTAGGCCGCAGACTAACTTACCCCACACTTCGCTCCCTCATCACTAAATTCCGCTGCTACTTTCCTTCTTTCCAAGCCTCTCTTCTCATAAGCTTTCTCGAGCTCTTATTCCTTATGTCCTCTGTGCTTTAACAAACTTCTTCTCCTACCACTCCGCCTTCTCTCCTCACCCCCTCCACCTCCTCTATCGCTTGGCCTATTCTCTCCCCCCGGATCTGGAATTCCAACTATTCACCGTCCCTCCCACTCCCCCATCTCACAGCTCCCATGGCCTCCTCAGATGAGAAAGCCAATTCCACTGGCATTGAATCATGCCCTAATGGTAGTTAAAGAAATAACCACCCCCCCATTCCTTTCCCCTTCTTCACTCCTACCCAAATCACTAAAGTTGCCTAAGCTCCCGACACCCGATACAAATACTAACCCATTTCTCGCAGAGGTTCTGCAATTGGTATTTCAGAACCTGGATGACGTTTCTCTCGCACGGTGCAGTGCGGTCTGCTCTCATTGGAGAGAGCTCATTGACCCATCAGACCCTTCTACACCAGACTACCTCTGGGCTCGACAGGCCTCAGGCCTCCGTCTAAAATCTCCAACTCCCTATGCCAGATTCCGCGACCTCTATGCATCCCTGAGAGACCATTTTTGGCTACATGGCAAAATATGGATGAGCAACCGTTCGTGGACGGGCTACATTCTTCTTTCTGCATACAATTTGGATACGGGTGCTATAGATTTGACCAATGTTGTTGCGGCACGACCCGGAGATAGCGATGGAGAAGACTCGGTCCCTTGGAGTCGTGATGAGAGTGTCTCGGTATCAAGCTTTGATCCGCAAGTGTCCCTCTGGACACTTCCACTATTGTCTTTTGACAAAGACACAGTTCTTGACCAAAAAGACAACGAGATCAAGCCTCGAACACAAGCACGGTACTTCTACTGCTCACTTTTCCGGGCTAGCGCGGTACCTCCTGAAGTCCAGGTATCTTCCAAGAAGTACTGGCCTCCGCCCCACATTCCCGCGACTGAACGCACCAACAGCGTGCTTGACTGCGCCAACGGCTCCCACGAGAACAACCCATTCCATGCAGATGCCATCGATTCTGTCTTCCGCATCCGTAAGTGGGTAGTGTTCGGTGGAGCACCCGTGCCCAGCGTTGCCATGTCCAGAAGTGACGATCAAATAGAAACCTTTGCGACAATCCGTGAGGAGCATTACACACCCGATAAGGACCACCCATACAGGGGCGTCTGGGCTGGCGATTACTCCTCCCACGGCTGCGAATTCATCCTATTCCACCAAGAGACCCCAACGAAGCTCAAGGCTGTGAAGATCACCGGCGACCTCAATGTTCCCTGTGGGGAGATCACCTTTGTTGTTGATGATCTGAAAGCTGTCATTCGCATAGCTGATGAAAGGGAATGGCCCGGTGCTAAGGTTATTTCGGCGAAAGGCCAAATCGCTTCTCACCAATTCCAGAGTAGTAAGTCCCCCCTACCCCTCTTAAAATATTCTTAATTTATAGGAATCTAACCCGAGAAAGTAGGTAAAATGATTGATGTAGAGATGATCTGCGTCGGTCCCAATGACATAGCCCTCCTTTGGCATTTCTCCCCGCTCACCAGTCATATCAGCCGGTTCAGGAGGGTTGATATTGAGGGTTTGATATACGGGCGCAAAGAATGATTTCTGGAATACCAGTACTCAATTTTCAGGATCGCCACATCTGCCAAAGGAGCCAGTAGAGCACACTAGATAAAAAATAGCTAGACCGAGCGAGAGTCGACGGCAAACAAAATAAAAAAGGCCGCGATATAATTCCCATGACGGAATCGTCGCAGGGATATATATGTCTCTACTTGCCGTAACTTCTGCATGTGCTGTACAGTACATATATTTCTCACCATCAATTTGTACGCCTGCGACCAAGTTCCCATTCCCATTCCACCCCCTTTCTCCTGCTTACTTACTTTGTTATCCGAGAGCCAAAATCCGTTTCAAGATTATTATTCTCCACTCCTCGCTCTCCTAATTCATGATCGGGACGAGAGCAAGGGGGAGTGTAGGTGGATGCAGGTTCGTTGAGGATTTCCCTCCTTCGTGTTCACCATATTAAATTTACATACACAGAAGACACCATATCCATGTAAATAGCCCCATGCATTGTCCAGCCATCAAACCCTACGGTCACAGTAGGTTAAACGTAATATATCACCCCAATTTACCCCACCTTATGATACCAACTTTCAAGCCATCCCCCCCCACACCCCCTACCCAGGTTAGCTAAAATTTCCTTGTAGATACGATCCAACTCAATATACTGCAGTGCTGATTAAGCACTGTAGTGACACACCGGTCCGTTTGTTAAGAAATGGGGTTTCACACAAAATCACTCGGAAAACTTTTCCCTCTCAACACCCCCCCCCTCTTCGCCAATAGTAGAGAGTATGGCAGAGCCTTTGCGCACCGAGTTCTCCAGAAGGGCGCCCTACAAGGGGTACCAGAACGGGATTGAGCTTAAGGAGTTCGGGCTCTGCAAATACATCGTTAAAAAAGGTCAAACTGCGCCGGACCTTTTGCCCAACTTTTCGAAGTCCAGGTTAGACTTATCGTATGAGAGAATGACTCATTGGGGGTTCCAGGAGATTGGGTTGCATCCAAACTATTGTGCGGCACTCGTCCGCAAAGCTCTTATGCCCTCCCAAGTACCAGCCCTTGCAACCGCTTCGCTCTCCCTCTCTTTCCACTGTCCAGTGAGACATATTGGTGCATAAGCTTACAACTTCCCCATAAGCGTATCCGAAAATAGTTATCTAAAAAGACCCTTGCTGTTCTGCTGCCGTTGATGGGTATTGTTCTTGAGGTGCAAGGGATATGAGAGCTGTACCGACGTGGGTGTACGAAATGGTATGCTTGCCCTGGGATAATACCCACGCCGCTCATCATACAGTACCGGTATGATATCATTCACTTCCTGGTCCACCAAACGGGTTCAGAGTCGGAAATTCCAATTCTACCGACACTTCAAACCCTCCCAGAACCCGCCATCAGTCTTTGATGAGAGAAATATGATATCAACCACAGTTGTTTTTACTTTTTTACAAAAACCCTTATCTTTTCTTTTGTTTTTCCAAATCCACGTTCGCATATCAAGGGGTAAAAAGCAACATAGTCACTAAAACTCGAGGGGAAAAAAGTCTACGAAATCTAGGTTTGAACGCGGAAACTCCTTCCGCTAGCAGTCTTCCTCTCTTTCTTCTCTGATTCCTCAACTTCAGGCTTGGCTCTATTGAGGACCTTGAGGAAGTCTGCTACGCGGCGGCGCATTCTGGAGTGCATGTAGGCCTAGTTCTCGTGAGCTGCTGGTCAATTTTATATACAGGTACATCGGGAGCGAGGTACCTTTGCAGCCTTGATGTGGTAGTGGAAGTAGTCACGGAATGTCTGGATGTGGGATATGGATTCCTCCCTTCGTTGGGGGGTGAGATGGCGGGGGAAGAGTACTGTAGTCAATTAGCATCACATATTCCCCAATAAGCTACTATGGAGAGCTTACCAAAAGTAATATATCCAATATCTCCAGTCCCGTCATCCTTCACACCCGGGATATTACGAATCTCCAACGGCGGATCATTTCGGTAAAGAACCTGAGGAGCATTCTGGATAGCCCGTCGCCGAGCATCCACAAATTCCTAAAGATAGAATTGGTATCAATAATTCTCCTAGTCCACCCAATGAATCCTGGTGGAAAGTTATTCCAAAACGCACCGACAGGAACACCTTCCCGAATATCCTATCCGTCTCCTCCCGAAATACCGTACTAAAAATAACTGTAACGCGATCATGCGAAGCTTGGATGTACATCGCCTCCTCTTCTCTATATCGAATAACCATAACTTCGGTCCCCTCCCCCGTAGGTGCATTCTCGGGATTGAATCCTTTGGAGGCTTCTGCCAGACGGTGGTGCTCATCGATAGCCTTTTCGAAAGGTGCAGCCATAGTGTTACGTTTCAACAGCGATATGCGACGAACTAGGTCTTCCTTGGCTTCTGCAAGCTCACCCCACATTCGTCAGTAATCATCTACCACAACTATCGAGGGATGGAGGGGGTGACCTTGTTCCACTGGGAGATTTTCCAAATCAACCATCAAGGAAAAATCATATCCGCTTTCTGTTTCCGTGATGTATTGTCCGTACTCTCGTTCAAGGACTTGTTGAGCCCCATGTCGGAGGAGATCTGGATAGCATTTAACAGAGATGGAGACAAGTATCTTGGATTTTGTCTCCGGAGTGGAAATGTGAAAGGTTACTCCGTCAAAGTCGGAGATGACCTGATCGATTGAGGCTGTAGTTGCACTGTAGCAGCACCCAATTAGCTTGCCCTCGGGGCAATCGGATGGTAATAATTAGTACCTATTGAATCGCTCCGTTAGGATTGACTTCAGCAGCAAGTTGTGATACTCGAGAAGAAGCTTTGTTCGCAGTCAGTAAGATTGCTGATGAGTGCAGTAAGTGGGGAATCCGAAGTACCATGTTGATGACTAGGAGGATCTGTGATGGATTTGTAGAGTGAAAAAGTCGGGGTAGAATGGACAGATGTTGAAGCAGTTGAAGTTGGGAGAGGTGCTTCACAGTTGAGGCGTGCCTCATAGGCTCCCCTCCGACGCTGCGCCAAGACGGAGCCGACAAAGAGATGTGGGCTCTTTTGGGCTTGGCTTCTCCGCATTTTACCAACGCGTTTGACAGCAGCATCGTACCAGCACATGAGCATGATGAAGCGATATTTCAACCCTTTTAAACATTGACCTCTAGCTTAAGGCACTCTCATTAGATCTTTACTAGGTGTAAACAATAGGTACAAACAATAGCATATTCCGTTAAGATCAAATTACCAGAAAACTGATGGTTCGAGTGATATCTTGTGCACTAACCGTCTCGTTCGGAAGGAGGCGTCACGGGGTGATCATGAAGCCACCAAATCCCAAAACTACCTTCCAACCCCGAAATAATCATAAAAATTTAATCCTGATCACCCGCAAGCCAGCCCAAACAGAACCAGCGCTCCTAGTTTTTGGTCGCATTACTTTGGCAGGAATAGGACTATTCATTATTTATTTTTATTGGAGACGTCCAGCGAATGAGCAACGAGGCACCAGCGTAAACGATTCTAAGAATAAATGCCAAAGATCGTGGACCGGTGATATCGTAAGGCTTATGATGCTTTTTTGATCGAGTACTGAGAGGCTAGTTGCTTGAAGTACAGCAGTTCATGGTTTCCAGAACAGCCAAGCTCAGCCCAGGACCTGCTATCCAAGCATGAAGAACCGGACTTCCAAGTTTTTGGAGATATTGGTGCTGAGTTAGATCCCAGTTGGTGTGGCTATAACAACTTGTCAATATGACTCAAGCAGGAGAGTGCGATACCAATTCCAAAGTTTCTGCGATATGATAGAGCACTTCACGAGCACGCTACGCAACGGGGAGATATTCGTTTGGTAGAGTAAAAAAAGATCAGATGTTCTATACGGTAATACGGTAAGTGCGAAATACAGTTTTGGTGGATCCCCTCGGATGTAAAGCATCAGCCACAATCATAAGGTGCTACAATTTGCCGACCACATACCGGTACTGTGCTCACCACACGTTAGCTAGACATGGAGGAAAGGGTAAGCGTTGTGAGCATTTTTTTTTTTTTTTTTGACAGAGTTGGCACCGATCCCAGACGGAGACAGATTCTAGACACTTAATGAACGGCTGAACGCGAACTCAATAGCGCTGTTTTCACTACAAATTTATCCTTGACACCGTATGCAAAGTAGGTCTTAGGCCAGTCGATAGTTCTGGGCGAATATGCACATTTGTTGACACATCAACCCAAGTGTTCTAAAAGTAGGAAGCTGAGGCTGAGCGGTAACCAAGAAAGCATACCGGTATGATACCAGCATTGGGGTGAGCACAGCCAGCCAGACCCGTCCACAGCACTTACAGCTCTACTCGTCTTCATTGATCCTATCGATCCTACCACCTCCCCTTGCAGCCTCTGTTAAGTCGGGGATCCAACCTTTTGGCCTCTCACTACCCCGGACAATAACCCCACAAACTGCTGCCTCAACCTTTTCCACACAAGTTTTCATGACACCAAGCTTCTTTTGAACTTCCTTCCCCAGGAGTCCGCTCCCTCCACCGAGTGTAGTATCCAACCCCTCAAACTCTAACCTTAATTCTCTCAGATCTCGTAGAGCTTTGGCCACTTTCTCATCCTTGTCCGCACCGCCTCTCGTTGCAATCATGGTGATAGAGAACCGCATCATTTCACCGACCAGGTCAAATATACCAAGGATATAATCTCCAGGTGTTATCTCAATGAGAGATTTTACCGATTGTTGGACAAAGGATAGAGGGGCCAGTTTACCCGTAGTAAGGTAATGATGGAAGGCTATTGCCTCAATATATTCCTGAATGCCCCCAGATATTTGGCGAGCATAGCGGTAAGTAGAAATCTCCTGGAGGTCAGGTGAAACAATGGATATAATGTTTTGAATTTGTTTGAAGCGGGCTTCGTACTCCTCGCTAAGAGAAGCCGGAAGGGGAGAGAAAGGTTCGCGGGCCCTGTTAAATGGATTAATCTATACTGTATCCAGTGAAGATATGAGACCGAATACCGTTGAACAGTGAAAATCCTAAATTACTTGTTAATATATTTTCGGAAGTCAGAGTAATGACACCACGAGGAGTACATACATCTTCTTGCTCAATGCAGTAATATCACGAGATGCCTTGATTACCCTCTCACGGCAGTCGTGATGTTCATCAAGCTCATCACGAAAATGATTGAACATGGGCAAATAGGGGTTGCTCTGTTGTTCCCGGGTCATAGCTTTTTTTGGCCTAGGGGGCTCACCAGAGCGTTGAGAAGTTGGCATTGGAGTAGCTTAAAGGCTCGTGTTGCGGAAACGCTGACAATAGGGTAGTATTGGTACCGGTATCTGAACTGAAGCGGAGGAGCTTATCAAATGCAAGCGCCAGCAGCCTGGATAACAAGCGCCAAGATTTCTCTCACACGCCGGGAGGAACGAGATGATCAGACATACACGTGGTGAGGTATACTGCAGCACACTTGCGCAAGCGCAAACTGGCATCGGCTGCTTGTCCATCAATGTCTCTCACACCTGCACTCAGCCTTGGAGTTCGCTTCTGCCGGTATCGTGGGTCTGCTCGTACAGGTAATCGTGCTGTACCCAAGTCACCCTTATGGCCTAAATATAACAGCAAGCGTCACTCGTCAGATGAGGCGGGGAGAGGGTTTGCGCACTTTCCCTCCGGTGTTGGTGGCCTCGTCTGGAATTACGGTATCATGTTTCTTGTAGTCTTCTTGGGGTTGTTTCAGTGGCCGCACAGAGTGTGGAATAGGTTACCATATCGCGAAGTGTTTTCTAGCATATGTGTTCTCTCCCCCCCCTCTCCCCCAATAAAGTGAGAGCTTCGAAATGTCCTTCCTGCCGCAATTCAGAGCCAGACAAGGGTTAAGTATTTTGAGGGTACTCAAGTGCAGTACCGTACCGCACAGCACAATCTGGTGAAACTCGTTTTCACGCTAGAGGTCAAAAGAAAGTGTGGCGTACAACACGAGCTCCTTTGAGCAGAGAGCAGCCTTTGGGGGTAGGATTTTCACAAATATTCACCGCACGGCGTCGTTTTGAGACTTTTGTCGTTTATTCAAAGGAAATAACTACCCGAAAAGGGCTACAACACTTTGTAAAAAAATCCTGACTCACACCTTATTGCGACCTCTTAGCATGAAATCGACTCTCACCAGACTATGGGTATCGTAGCTACAGAACTTCTGCACAAGTACCTACCGTATGGTACTCGAGTACTAGTACACAGTGCACTACTATAGAAATAACGATATATTATATCATACCAGCACTGTTTGTCTGACTGCGGCAGTCGACCAAAGTCAGGGCACAGTCGATAGGTTAAATTAGATAGAACTTGGAGGGTCGTGGTATTGAATCCAGCTTCAAAATCCACAATAGTGTAGAACACCATGCTGTACTGGTGGTGTTGGAACCTGTGTTTTCTCTGTCACCAATTTTTGACAGCGCGCGCGCGCGTCCAGTCATTTGCGGTGTCACTCCTTCCCTCCTCCCTCCGACCCTTGCTATTCACACTCCTATTATCCGCCCCTGGCTGCTTCTACTGTGACCAATAACTTGATTGTAAACCCCGCTCCGAAGCAATGCTCCGAAGCTCCTTTCTTTTACCGGTATAATGCAGCAATTGGTCAACTCAATTTCATGGCATCTGTACCAGTACTAGCAATTCCTTTTAATTCCTCCAACCTTCTACCACATACAAGCAACCTAAACACACGCCCAAACCACGATACAGTATCGTAACCCCATTTCTGATTGCCTCCTTGATCCCTCCCCTATTCCCTCTTGCATAACGCACCCTCCCGCTAAATCGCCCCGGATACATATATATTTTTCCCACTATATTCTACACATTCCCCTCATTCCCATCATCATCCTCGCCTGGTCTGGAGAGGCCCCCTTGTCATTCCACTTGTCATCTACGGTCCTGCGAAAGTCTCACTTGTCCAAAACCCTCAGCTCGCGGTTGCGTTGCAAACTTATTGCCCGAGAACCTGGAGGGCTGTGGCACCGGACGGAAGCTATCCAGATCCACCGCCGCCTAAGCAACCAAACCCAGCCTTATATCCCGCCCGCACTGCTCGAGGCCACTTGGAATCATCATAGCAACACTACCTCTCTCCACAACCCTCTCGTGCCTCTCGTTTCCTCTCCAACTCCCCACTGTAATCATCCGTTCGTCAACATTTTCCACACCAACAAACTTTTTCATCCACCAACCAAACGCGGCTACCCACCGCTGGTCTAATCCCACCCCCTTTTTCTCTCTCTCTCGACTACCAACACGAACAGAGAGGAGGCCCACACAGTCAACACTCGCTTCTAGTAACAACACCAGCAAAACAAGCCAGCCCAGAAGAAAAACCCCGAGAAAAAAAGGCAAACAGCTGTTCGCGCACCCGAGGTGAGCGAAGCATCGAACGCCCCTTCAACTACAACAAAAAGAAGTACGACCAACCTCCTCATGGCCTCTCCCGAATCGAGCCGCATCGGGGGGGCTCGCCCCTCTGGGGCTGCTGGTGTGAAGGGTCTCCTGGCAATGTTTGAAAACTCCGGTTCTGCTGGCCCTGCCAGCGGCAATGCTTCACGCGATATTAGCCCCAGTCCTAAACCGCTAAGCAGAGTCAGGACTTCATTCGTGGCAGTTACGGGGAGCAACGGTCAGATGATGGGATTGCAAAGAATATCCACTCCTTCTAGCCCAGTCGTTACTACAGATGGAGGGAAGTTTACACCAGGTTTTCAGGATAAGGATAAAGTGGTTCAGGATAAAACAATCAAGAAGGAGGAAGGTACTGGGCCGGTCAATGGAACTCCGAAGGTCGAAGAACCTAAGAAGCTCGAGACCAAAACAGATTTTAAAAGAGATATCAAGAGGGAAATTGTAGTTGAGCCGAAAGAATCGGTTAATGGATTCTCCACGCCGAAACGATCGCCTACCGTCCCGGCTCCCGTGTCCGAAGGAGTTCAAATCAAGAAGGAGGATGAAACCCCCCAGAAACCTCTTGAAACGATACCCACGAAGGCGGAGGAGGAGAAGAAGGATACAAAGCCGACGAAAGCCGACGACTCCAAGCCAAGGCCCACGGCCATCAAAACCGGCCATCCTCCCAAATCCCCCATGAAATCAGGCTTCGGCTCCCCGAGATTGAACAAATCCTCTGTAAAACCACCCACTGCATCTGGTAACACTCTCACTCTCCCCACATCTAGAACTACCACCACCTCCCCATTACCCTCTCCAACTATTCCGAGAAGCCCCGCTCGCGGTGCTCCATCAACTACCGGTAGCGCGAATGGCAGAAAACCTCCTTCCACCTCAAGAGCCTCCTCCAAGACTCGCTCGACTACCACCGCATCTACATCCAATACACCTACCAGTTCTACTTTCAATACAAACTCCAACAATGCAACTTCGTCGGCAGCTTCCAAGACTCGGCAGCCAGCTACCTCTAAGGCACGGAACACCGCTCCTCCCAAAACTGAGCAGAAACCTGTTCAGCCAAGGGAGCCAACCAAGCCGGCAGCCATGCGCGGCTCAGCTTTTGGTCCTACCGCAGCTTCCGCAGCAAAGCTAGCGGCAGATCAAGCCAAACATCCTACAGCCCGCCGCCCTCCCTCTTCTGCGTCCACCATCCGTCGGACCTCTCCAAACAACAGACCACCTCGTCCAGAGTCTAATTTGGGTACTCGACCTACAGCGCGTAAGGCTGCAAAGTCCCCAGTTAGACCAGCTACCTCTGCTGCCACCCGAAGCAGCCGGACAAGCACAGAATCCGCTGCTTGCGTTGCTCCAGTTGGTGGAGATTTCCTGTCTCGCATGATGAGACCAACGACTGCGAGTGCTAGTAAGGTTACCGATAAAAAGCAGATACCGACTCATCAGCCATCAAAGAGGTCCGGCTCAGTGACTAGCACAGGTCGTAGAAAGGAGGCATCCTCGCTTCCTCCGCCGAAAGTTCGATTGCAAAAGGAAGATACACAATCCGAAGGTTCTGCCGTTGAGGAGTCTGCCATCCAAGATCCAACTAAGGCCGAGGATCAAGTGAAGGTAGGGATTGGGGCAAGCGCTGTGACTGCCCCTGAAGTAGCAGTCCCCGAGCCCAAGCGGATCACTAAGGTTGTCGAGGAGCCAAAATCAATTGCCAATGAACTTAGTGTCGACACAACCGCGGACGAGATCACCGATACCAACACTCAGGGATCTTCAGTTACTGAGCCTGAGGAGGATGAAGGACATACTCCTACCACCACTGCTTCTTCCACCACCCTCGTACATGAAGGCGACGCTCAAGACGAGGTCACAGCCAAAGAGTAAGTTCTCCTTTTTTTTCGCCCCCATTCCCCTTGAATTATGTTCTAATCCGAATCCTAGGGGGTGAGGAACTGTCCGGAGCCACGAACACTAATGAGGAATGGGTGGACAACCGCAATTCCAATGCAAAGATCGCGAGTCTTATGGGAGGGCCTACTATGGTTCTAGTTTGACGAAATCTTAGCATTCGGCGTGAGAGGGGAGGGGTGGGATTCATCTTCATTTTCTTGTTATATTATTTTACATATCTTTCCCTTTTTCTTTTTCTTTCCTTTTCTTCCCACTTTGATACTCACCATAGCATGAGAATTTGGAACGATCGAGGATAGCATGGGTTCATTTCGCCTACCTCACTCTCAAAACTTCTTGATTTATCGTTTCCAACTTTCTCTTAGTCACTTTTAACCGTATCATAATATTATGATCACTAAATTCCCGAAATCCTCTCGCTTCCCGGTCATTTTCTTATGTCTGCTTTTATCTTATCTTTACCATCCGTGATTTTCGTTCTTCTCACTGCATCTTTTTGAATTACGGCGCGTTGGGATTAAGGTAGCTGGGTGCACATTCTTGATTTTTCTCTCCTTCCCTCATCCTCCACCTTCACTACTCAGGCCATATCGACGACGTCATTTTAACACACCGTCATTCACCCTTTATCATGTCTTTTTCTCTGAGGGTAAATTGGAGTCATAGCTATTGTAATGTTGCTTTTGTGCCTTTCCTCTTCCGTCTTGTTTTGTTTCCTTCCTTCTTTCCTTCCTTCGCTTCATTACATATCATGTTAGACGGATAGTGAAGGGGAATAATCTAGGCAATTGATGGTCTTGCTGTCAGTTATCGACCAGTGGTGGAAGAACTGGTGCATTGAGAGTTGTGAGAGTGCTGGCTACGGATTTTCCCGGGTGATGTCTTATGGAGTTCATTCCTCGACACGGCTTGCATGTGGTAAAGCTGGTGCATGCTTGTGGTACTAAGGTCGTAGACCCGACTACTGTATTTATCCAGTAGAACCGGTAGCAGAATTACTGGAATAGGTTGTTAGCACAAACGCTGTCACCCATTCGAAATGAGCTACTGTATGGTGCTTTGGGTTGTCTCGGAGTACTTTGGTTACGTTGCTAGTACTGTACTGGGAAGTGCCGTCTAAAAGATAGTCCAGCAACAGTCTGGATACTCACCTCTACACAGGTAAGTTGATCACTGGGGGCATTTTCTAAAGAAAAATGTGGTGGTGATTACAATAAATTCCTATTGTATCAGAGGTGGAAATTTTGGTCCGTCTGGGGGGTTCCGTGGTGCGTCCGATATCGGACCTCCGCAATATCTTTCAGAGGACCTGGTGGGTGTAAAAGACGACGGTTAGAAACCCACTTCTCTGGTGAGCCTAAAGATGCTTAGATATTCGATACCAAAGAGCTACCTATTAGGAGTTGGGCGCCCCGGTCACCGAGAGACAGCTTGCATCTGTCTACTGGTATCGGTATGCTGCCTTGTCCCCTGGGGACCGTAGGGAATCTCGCCCAAGTCTCTCAAGATTTCCCTCCACCTTAGCCGTCGGACATATCTCCCTGGATCCGCCGTGAGCGGGAACCTGCCATCAGTAATTCTCGCGCTATTGTTCGTTTACATATATGTTTCGCGCGGGTTCGCATACTGGTGCAATCTATGGCGTGTAGGCGACACACGCGAGCACGTGAGTTTCGTCTATTTCTCTTCATTGAAGCCCGACAGGGCACAGTATCAATAGCGCGGTAGTGAGCGAGTTATGGAGTGCTGAGCTAAGCTTCATTATCACTAGAGATATACCGGGCCCAGATAAGCGACCCTAATACACACATCTTGCCCATGGTCCCGAGAGAATATGGATGGATCGGGGCGAAAAAGGTGGGCCGTTTCACACTGTCAGCGGGTCCAATTCCATACCGTAGGTCCGTAGCCGAGTGATCGGGAGTGCTTTGGAATTGGGCGAAGCCAACCTTATCAGATGGCTTGCTGGATGAGGTCAGTAGTGCCAAGAAGCCAATCATGCACGTTGCAACTTGCAACCAAAACAAATGACAACAACAACAAAGGTCAACTTAAGAAGAGACCTAGACCATTTAACCCTCCTCTTCACTCTGACGCGAGCCTATCTTTCGCCCACAACAATCTTTCCCCTCTTTCCCTCACGTACCCTACTTCTTTTATAATATTCAACTATTCGATCCTTTCCCACAGAGTCTCGACCTCTTGATGTTCGAGTAGATCCCCTTTTTGTGTATTATTTTTTCCTCCCCAAATTTGTGAATTTGGAAAACTATCCCAAGGACAACACAATCAAAGGAAATTCAGATCACCAACCAAACCCGTTACTATGGCCTACTACGATGTAACAGACACCATGTCTGAAAGTCACGTCTCTCTTCCCTCCAACATCCACGACCCCGAAGGTGACCGACTATGCCTCGGACGCGAACTCGCGCGCGATTTTGGTCACGATTCTTTCTCTTCCGGTTCGTCGCGCGGGGGTGCGAATGACAATGACAACGATGAAGAAACCGACACCCTGGGGTCTTTTGACATATCGAGAGATGCTCGCGGAACCTCTACGCGCCGGGTAGACATGCTACAACATACGCCTACAATTGACTCACGGTTGTTCTCACAAGAGTTTGCAGACTTCACAATGGCTGGCCGTGATGGTGATGATGAGGAGATTACCGATAGCATAGAGATGGGAAGAGGTGGCAATAACGACTCTGATTTAAGGTCGGTAGATTTTTCATCATATATTCCGTTCTCCATTGGAGCTGGTAGCGGTAGGAAGCAGGATCGTAAGATGCCTAGTCTTTTCTCTGCCGTCTCACCGAACCCTTCCGCAAGGCTACAGAGTATCTCGAGCACACATTCAGACCCTTCCGAGTATCTACAAGCCTCAAAGCGAAGGAGCAGTGCTTCTGCCACCAACTACAAACCAAAGGAAAAGGTCAAACCAGGCCAGGGTTTGGGTGGTCTTGCAGGGTTTGATTTGTCACAGGTCGAATTATCGACCCCAAAAAACAATTTAAGAGGTCGACCAAGGCTTGGAGCTGCTGGGACAGGGACTGGAGCATCAAAGATATCTGATTTTGTTTCGAACAGCGGTAGTGGGGGCTCGCGGTCACGATTTCGGGGTGGGCAATCGAAGAGCCCGCGTGACGAACACGGAGACACTGCTTCGGATGCCGGTAGTGTTTCTGGTCGAGCCCGCCCTTCGAACACTCGTTTCACATCATCAAAGCCAAGACAAATCTCCTCAAGCAGTGTACCCGGCGGAGGTGTTCGTGGGGATCGGGTGGCAAAGGATGATGACCTAACCGCAGACGTACCTGCAATCGTTGCCAAAGCTCGGAAAACAGGCCCCGGCACCAGCAAAGCAGTTCCGAAGTCTTTCAAGTCTACCGATGCTTTCCTACAGGAGCTAGGTTTAGACGGGCACACCACTACAACGGACTTGAAAGAAAGATTAGACAGGTTGAAAGATGTTGATGCCGGAAGGGTACCAGGATTTTATAAACCTAGTGACGAGACTATTGGTATTACCCAGCAGTCTTTTCTCCTCCCACAAATGTCAGATCTCTCAGAACTTATCTCCGGCCACCCCGGTGATGCAACCAGGTTTTCTCGCAAACGTACATCTGGGGGATTTTCGAAGACCCACAAACCTCTCGAATCGATTCCTGTTCCTCATGACGAGCGTGCAATCCTTATGGCGATGAAATTACTACAAGACAGGGTGGAATCTCTCGAACGTTCCAAAGATGAAGCTGTGGGACAATGTATGCATTTGGAACATGAGTTAAGAATGAGTGAGGCAAGAATTCGCCAGGAGCAACATCGGGCAAAGGCGGTAGAGGATGGCCTTATAAGAAAGAGAGGTGGGGATAGTGCATTTGGTGGAAGCAATGACGGCGACGCAGAGGAGAGAGCTAAGGAAAAAATGAAGCTAGAACATCAGATGGAGAAGCTCAGTGCGTTATCGCTTTATCTCCCGTTAAACGTATTTTCACTCACAATAGTACAGAATTGGAAACCACCATCAATAGCCTTCGCACTCAATTGGACATACTCACTCGAGAGCTTGAAGTTTCTAAAATTGCCTTGAGGCATATGCAAGAAGAGCGCAACTCTGCAATCAGCTCCGTTGCGATGGCAGTTTCTACTAATGAGGACCTCAAAGCAGTAAATGAGGAGCTTCGTATCGAGATTGCTCACCTCCGGCAAGGGTGCTCCGATTACGATCTCAGAGACAGGGAACGGAAAATTCGCGGGGATAGGTCGCGGCGGAAGGCCCGAGAGGCTAGAGACGCCGCACCAATTGCTGAGGTTGTTGCAAGAGACTCAGCTAGACGTGAAAAGAGCAAAGAAGCTGCAGCAAAGGGAGAGTCTGCCATGGCCGAAAGACGCGAGCAGCGGGCGAGAGAGAAGGAGGCCGAAAAAGCAAGGGAGCGTTTGGACGTCGAAGAGAAGAAGATCTCTGAAGAGCAAAGAGCAAAAGAGAGGATTGCATTGCAAAAAGAACGATTTGACAAAATGGTTGAACATCAACTTAGGAAGCTTCGCCCAGACCTTTTCATGGCCAGATCGGATATTCCTGCTGCTTCGTCATTGACTGTTAACCGGGTTTCAGTACCGGAACCAGTTGGACAGAGAAGGGAAGGAATGCAAGCACAGCAAAAGGGAAAGAGGGATACTCGTTCTAATGAGGCCCGCGGATATCTTGCTACTAGTGATAATGAGGCATCGCCGGTGGACGCCCAAGGCACACAAGCCACTTCCAGGGGTGACGGGCCAAAAGATCTTTCGACCGGTGACGATACTGTCGTGTCTATTTCTGTGAGTATAGCCATCTATTACCCTTTTGATGCTATTTTCTAACCGTTACTATAGCCTGATGAAATTAAGAGGATTGCAAAAGAAATTAATGCTGAGAGGCGCAAGAGAAGATCTGCTGCTGCGAATGTTGCGCAAGAGCCGCTGCCCGGTCCGGGGACGAAAGATCAGGTGAAGAAGACCGCAAAGCCGAAACCCTCAATCGGGAGGTCCGCCAAAGCATCTGCCTTATCAACCGAGAAGACCGAAGAAACTATTCCCGTTAGTCGCAAGCCTAATACATCTAACAAACCCGCCAAAACCGTCAGAATCGCCAAGAGTGATAAGGGCGGAGGCAGAGCAGTTGACAACTCGGCCCAAGTCACCGCCACTCTACCCGCTCAACCCCAGGCGCAGCCACAAGCTTCGGCTATCGCATCCTCTGATGCTGCGGTACAAGCTTCCCAGACCTCCCGAAGGCCAAGGAGAAGGAGAGCTGTTAAGAAGGTGGTTTACTATTATGACGAGGAGACTACAATGAGTTTCCCTGTTGAGGAAGAGATTGAGGAAGAGGTATCTGGAAGCGAGGATGAGGAGACAGAAGCTTTGAATGAGCAGGCTCAACAGCAATTGCCCGAACCAGGCCACGATGAGGAGCACACATCTCATGAGGAAATGTCCTATGAAGATCCTATGACTCTCCGGGAGTCCATGGTTCTTCCTCCCCTCCCTGCTCCTCCCGTAGCGGTCCAGCTGGCACCACGAGAAACACATGACGTCCAAGATATGGTTAATCACCTTGCCGAGCATGATCCTGAATCCTGCACTGTCTGTAAGCGCATGCAGAAACTGAGACAGCGGGAGCAAGAACATAAGATGGCTAATCCTCTGGCGGATATTGATAACTCAATGGCATTCCCCGCTCCTCCCCTTGAACCTGTCTCTACAAGAAGACCGGAGAACACTGGACCATATGAAGAAGAAGTAACTCCCAGGCCATCACAAGAACCAAAAACTCAGCTGAGTAAGGTTGTTCGTCAACTCCAAGACGAATTTGCCCATATTAAATTGTATGCTCCTTCCCTATCGCTTCCTTCTATTTATTATCATATGCTAACCTTTGTGAAATAGAACGTACCAAAACAAGGCGGAGGAGTTCATGTGCCTAGACCCATCGATGGGGAAGAGACGCCGTAAGGCACTCACTGGGGAAATGAACGAACTAGTGGCAGAGATGGATTACAAATGCGATCAAATATACGCATTGTACGATGTTAACGAGGAGTTTGACGGGAGAACGGATTCCGAAGAGGATGAGGACGATGAGGAAGAGGAAGAGGAAGAAGGCGAAGAGGAGGAAGAGGGTGACTTGACAGAATGGACAATCCCAGAGTCGTTTGTCCTTGAAAATAGTGAGAATGACGATACCGAAGATTCTGTTGGTGATGAGGAAGAGGAAAGTTGATTTTGTCACTACATCCAGTGCGTAGTTGTTTTCGCGTTTAAAATTATTGGAGTTATGGGTTTTTGGGTACCTTTTTATTCATTATTTTCTTATTTTTTTCCTTAATGGTTTCAAGGATGTATAGCCCCGTTAATGTTATGGGGGTTGGTCGATGATTTTTTTTTTTTTTTTCACCATCGTGCTTGCGGTTCTGTACTGTACAGTGCTGCACATCTGTTGGAGAGTAAACGTTAGAGTCTTGGAGTGACAAATTGTGGGAGCCTTGTCACTCATGCGATGTTTCCCTAACATTTCAATATGTACGGTATCCTGAAGTATGTTACTTGGAGTAAGGGCATCAAATATCGTACCGGACTGTGGATATCACCTTGGTTAAATAAGTGTTAAGTTTAAACTTATTGTCATTTGGGTGTCGAGATGCGAAATTGACCGGACGTCTTTGACCCGGTTTTGAGTTATTACAAGTATCATATCGAGTTCGTAGAGCGACAGACAACCGCAGGGACTTTGAGAAACGCATTAGCCATTTCACTACTAAATTTTATAATAACAGCACCGCCAGAGGAGTTTGGAAGTAAGGTACCAGTAGATAGCCTTGAAATTATTTTCTATAATGACTGATCATCAGAAAAGAGTAGAGCCAGGAAGTATCATTGTAGGCTATTAGTATTCCATCAGAAATTGACCAAAGCACTGTGTAACCTTGAGGAGGTTATAACACTTTATCAAATTCCCTGTATAAGATAGGTTGCATCAGATATTTTTACTACAGGTCTTACAACATAGGAATAGCTGGATTTTTCAATATTTTTTTGAAACCAGTGAGAATTTAGAATCAATTCTACCCTGACCCTGGAAGGGCCAATTCAATACTTTTCTGGTGGCCGGAAATTGGATCTATGCAATGAACAAAAAAAAGCACGGAATTTGAGATATCGAATTTGATAGCTTATAGACCCTGGCTTCCTTGGGGGAATATTTACCAGGACCATCGGAAGGTACTCTCCAGTGATTGTGTATAAATAATCGTGGGTATTAAAGTAAATTTGTTGCGTTGGTGGGGCCAGCCAGTTTTCGCATACCAGTGCCCGTTCGACTTTAAGAAGTTTTCCGGTATTCACTTGTTGACCATTTCTGTCGGAAAGGACTATTACGCTTTTTGCTGAAGCCTACCAGTATCCCAAGCCGTTTATTACTGTAAATAAGAGGGAATGTATATGATGACAAGAAAGAGTAAAGAGAGGGAGAGAAACGAAAATTGTATGTTGAGGGAATCTATGAAACAGCGTCGCTAATCATCAAGTCTGTATATGTTGTAGCTCTCTTCTCCTCCTCTATCCGCGAGGCCTCCTCATCAACAAAGTAAGTGAGGCCAGAAAAGGCCTCGAACAACGAGCGTCTGTAGTACTCTTCAACGAAGTAACCACCAGCCTGCGCCGCCGTATCGTTTCGGACATTCTCTAACCATCTGCAATGATTTAGACATTCTGCGAGTGGCAGCCCGGGAAGGGGAGGGAACGTACTTGTTTTCGTAATAGTCTTGAACGATATAGTGTTCGTTAACATTACTGAGCCCGCCAAGCGGATCAAAGGGGCCATCTTCAACGACTTTCTTCCTGGTCCCAGCTAATAGCGAGGACTTTAGCAACGACCGCCCCTCAGCCAGACTCTTCAACTTCATCTGCTCATCCGCCTGCCTCCTCTTCCTCTCTCCAGACCTCTTCAATTGCACCTCCTGGATAACCTTGACAGCACCCTTATCTCCGCTCGCCAGCGCATTCAACGTGGCAATCTTTAACTCCTCCTGCTCCCTGCGCTCCTCCTCCCGCTCCCTGACCGCCATCTCCCTCGCCAACCGCTGGCTCTCCTTCTCCGCCTCAGTAGCCTCCGCGTACGCCATCATCTCGGCCGCTTGTCGGGCCGCATTAGTACTGATAAGCTCCTTATTCGCTGCCTCGTACTCGAGAAGTTTCGCCTCGGTGTCCTTCACGTCGATCTTGTTGACCAGATTGAACGTGATCTGCTCCACCTCCTCTAGATAGTCATTGTACTCGCGCAAGCTATCGAAGTCATCCTGGCGCTTGTTGAAAGTCAGCGCCACCCGCTTTCGCACGTCGACCTCGCGCTCAACGGCAACATCCTCGAAAGTCTGCTTGCGGAACTTGTTCTTGCGAAGCGTCTTGCCGCACGCGATCACGGGGCAGGGCGCTGGGCCCTGCATGAAGATCCGGTCGACGCAGGATTCGCACATTTTGTGGTAGCACACCGGGTTCATGAGGAAGCGGATGTTTGGGTTGAGGTAGCGGGAGGATTTGCATACTGGGCAGTTTTCGTCTGGTGGGGTGGCGGTTAGTATTTGGGTTGTTACGTTTGTGTAGGGGATCTGGATATGGATAGAGGGAGAGGGGGAGAGGGAGACAGAGGAGAAGGGGAGGGTTGGGTGGGGGACTTACCATCATCTTTGAATAATGGGTTCGACATTGTTGGGCTTTCATTTGCTTTGGTTGGACCTTGACCTTATGGTGGAGTGGAGGGAGGGATGTCTATGGGCATGTAATGCCTTAGTTATAATAGTAGAGTTGTTGATTACGGTGCCTTAACCTCGCCTTGCCGTAGCTCGAGCGACAGGTCAAACCTCCCACGGCGCTGGGGAATGTGAACGGGGGCACAGGGAGGGTGGCGAGAAAATTGTGGAGCAGGTATCGTAACTTTGTACGAATTTTATTCCGTGTATCATAATCCCTCCGGTAATTAGGCCAATTCTCTGATACAAGGCGATATTCCAAAGGCGGCGGATGGGTTAGGGTTGCCTCCATCTCCTCCAGCAGATTCTCCTTCCCAGGAGACACTTTGATAATAGGGTGAAAGAAAACCCCATGTCACGTTTTTTCCACCCCCCCTTTCTTTCCTTGTTTCCCCACACTCTTTCGGACAACAACAGCCTTCCCTCTGTCCCTCCCCTATTTCCCATTTTTCGCGAATACCACCACATTTTCATGCCCGTTGAAATAGAGCAATCACTTGAGCTCCATCGTCAGCGTCTGGAGGCTTCGCTGGAGAAACTGAGGAAGGCGCTCAGGCATTGGCAGATTTCATCTGCCGAGTATGAGGCGTTGAGGGAGGAGCTGCAGATGCTACCTAGTGATGCTACGCGTGAGGATGTGGTGAGAAATATTTCGAGTAAACGTTTGCTGAGTGGGAAAAGCTGATTCAAATGAAGTTGAAAGTTGGGGGTGAGTTTGGTGGGACTGTGGTTGATGAGAGAGGTGTGTTTCGTTCAGAGTTCTTTCTTCTCCCTTTTCGTTTGGGAATACGGGACTAATTTTTGGTATTTAGATCTGAAAGCACTTCTGGGAGATAATATTGGTATAAAGAGGACAGTTGATCAAGCTATTGTGGCTGTGGGTCACAGAATCAATTGTTCGTTCCCCTGAATATTCTTCCTCCGTCCTTGGGATCTGACACTAACGAGACAAAGACGTTCAGGAAAATGTGGATAAGGTTCAAAAACAAATCGATCAAGGCGAAACCAAATTGGCCTCTCTTCTCGTCGTCAGCGAGCCAGATGTGGGTTATTCTTCAAAACCATCCGCGGCCGCTTCACGACTGACGGCTCCGTAGCTTAAAGCAGAAGACGGTTTACCGATCGTAGATATTCGTGAAGAATTAGATGAGGATGGGAACATTATCAGTCAGTCGTCATGCCCCGCCCCTACCACCCTATTGCCTACGAGATCTTCCTTGGGGCAAATAACTAAGTTACGTAGATACTACCATCAACGGAGCTGACCCTAGCTCGGCGAAGGCTTTGGATACTACACCACTTGAACAACTCCAGAAGATAGTCGGAAAGGAAGAAGATGCAAGGGAACAGAAACTTCCTGTTGGAACCCCAGAAGGAACATCAGAAAATAGGCTAGCAGAGACGTCTGGACCCTCCCCCCAGGTGTCATCTCCAAGTATACGAAAGAGCGATAAAACCCCAGCGAAGAACAAGTTAGATGGCGCTAAAACTATATCTCCTAAAGATGAAGAGGGTGGTGGCTTCGTTAGAGTTCTCGGCGATCCAGTTCTGAAGGAGGAAAGCTTCGTAAAGGAAGTCCCAACTGATTCACCTGAGGAGGCTGAGATGAGAAAACAGATGCTCAACTATAACTTGCAAGAAATTGGGGCTGTAGTGGCGGAAATCAATCTTGAGGAACAGGGGATATATTATGGGCATGAAGGCGACTCGAATGAAGAGACAGATGAGTTAGATTCTGAGGATGAGGACCGTTATGGACGCACTGCTACCCGGGTCATCACCCCCGAATATCAGAAGGAAATGGAGGATTTGGCCCGCAAGATCAAGGAACGTGGAGAAGCGGCAAGGGTCGCAGAGGCCAGGTTGCAGGAGGAAGAGAGTCAACAGCGGAAGGACGAAGCAGAGACTCGAAAACCAAAGTCGAAGAAGAAGGGTGTTCGGTTCGCCGCTGAGCCAGAGATATCCCCAGCCCCGCCACCCATGCCTGACTTGCCGGTACCGCCGTCAGCTCGTAACACGGAAGATGCTCTTCCATTATTGGTTGACCTACTTGCTATGGATGCTATGCGGAGGAGCGGGGTCCCCGAGAACACAACGCCTGCAAAGGAGAAGGGACCCAGCATCTTTAAGAGTGAGAAGGCTAAAGTGCGGAATGGAAAGATTGGAGGGGTCCGTGAACGGGTGGTTCCTACATCAGTCGTTAGTTCAGATGTCATGGAACGTTCTTCAGATGACGGATCGGCCTCGTTTGAACCTCCTACGTCAAGATCACGGAAGGTTTCACGGTTCAAGGCGGCAATGCCCTTTCCTCAGGACGGTGATGCTGACAATGATGATGTTTCACCCCCTAAAAACAGTACGATTGGCTCCGTTATTGAACGAGAAGTGTCTGAATCTACCTCTGTTCAGCCCCCTGACGAATTAGATCCTCTTACTCACAGAACTGAGGTTGCAGTTGAGTATCACAGATTAAGGAATAAGATAGTACAGCAGCAGAGTGGGGTTGTCGAGAGTGAGGAAGGGATGGCGAAAGTGCCACTAGATGGTAATGGAGAAACCCGGAAAGTTAGCCGATTCAAAGCGGCAAGAACGAAGGAATTGGTTCCATCATAGGAATAGCTTAGAGGGAAATAGTAACAAATTCAATAATACTCGCGATATCCCACCGCAGCTAGGTATGACTGTCACATCCATGTCTACGTTCTTGAGTGTTCCATACTTCCCCCCTTCTCATTTTCGCATGTGATTCCTCCCTCTTTATTCGATATTAGGTTCTCCCGTCCATGGAGCGAGAGGAGTAAACACAGGAACATCGCTTTTAGAATGCTTGGTGGTTTGCTCCATCTGCTAAGCATGCTTCGATCGGATTCCAAGATTAAACTTTATTCAGTAGTTATGATACCAGGGCCCTCTGATGTGCGTCCTATAAAGCCATTGGACGCGACAATTCGTTTCACCCAGGACATTTTTTTTTTTTTCTTTGCTATCTTCATTGCTTTTACGGTGGCTGGAGGAGGGCGAGAATGGATAGTACAGAATTGAGCATATAATATCGCAGTAATAATAAAAAAGCTAGTTCTCCTCGTTCGAGGATCTGAATATGGCGATACCGGTAATCCTATCTTACAACCGCAATCCTAAGCAGAGCACATGTTACGACTTCCTTCTCTCCCTAGCAGCCCTCTCAGCCCTCTTCTCCTCTTCAGCCAACTCATCCTGGCGAACCTGTTCCTGGTACAACTTATCCGCATGCATCTGAATCCTTTCATCCACCTCAGCAGACCTCGCGAAATCCGACATGTATCCCATGGCCTGCAAGAACTTCTACCACTCCCCCTCCATCGTCAGCCTGCCCCCCTACTAAGAAAGATTAAACACACCGTTTGCGTAGTATAACAGTCCTGTAACCGCCCCTTCTCACTACTGCACCCACGCGCCTTCTGCGCGAAGCTGCCGTGGCGATAGCACTCGTGCAGCGCACTCTGCTCGCCCACGCAGTTCTCAAGCGCGGCGCGCGCGATCAGACTCTTACGATACTTGTACGCCTGCAGGATATCGGCAAGTTGTTCCTGCGAGGATTTCGAAGCTTGCGTGAGGCCTTGCGGGGTGTATTGGGCCCAGATGTCGGCGTAGCGATCGCCGTAGGAGGAATTGGCGGTCCGGGGGTTTTCCGGGGGGGTGGAGGCTTCCGGAACTGTGGGGGCGGAGGTGGGTTCGCTCGAGGGCGGTGGTGGTGGTTGGGGGGGCGAGGAGGGCTTTAGTGGGGATTCTTTCAAGAGGAAATCCCGTAAGGCCGGGTCTAGGTGGTTGAGGGGGTTGGAGGGATCGTCAGTGCCTTTAGAGGAAGAGGATCCCCAGAACCAGCCCATTGTTGTGGGATTGATATGTGGTAGAAGTGGAAGTTGCAATAGTTTGTGGTGGTGGGGGACGGAGGACCTGGAGGTGGGGTGGTGTCCATCGAGTGGAAACCTAACCCTGGAGGGATGATCACCATCACCGGATTATTACCGGTGAGGCTTGGGAAATGATCGGTTCAAGCCTTGAAGGTAAAAATTTAATAACAGAATTGCTTCAGGTCTGTGTTCCTGCCCAGCTCTTAGCCAGCTGGATAACCCCACTGGGCGCTCGTAGTTCCCGTTTGTGCGAAATACACAATAAATTTAAATGCTTGTAGTGTATGGTATTAGCACCAGTACTTAGAAGAAACCCATCGTGCTGGTCGAGCTCTTAACGGCCTCTGCGAAACTGTTCAGTGCCGGAATAATGACACCAGCACAATACCAAAATAACCCAGGAATACCATATCTGCAAACCATAAAGTTCTCACCAATAGTCACTCGAAAGCCCCAGGATCACGTTTCGGGGAGGGGGTCTGCCAAGTCTTTCTCACGAGCAACATGCAGCGCGAGTCAACACCGACAAATCCTGGACGCGTTAACTCTCCCACTACCTGTCAACCCAACCGGTGTTTAAAAAAACCTTTGTTCTTTCATTCCCTTTCTCTCTTGCCCCCCCCTCTCCCCCCCTCAATCTAGTAATGGCTTCATCTCGTGAGTATCCGGGAATTATATTCGAGTATTCGGCCAGAATAATGTGCTAATTTTGAGGCAGAAAATGAGAGATACCGAGAGCGACTGGCTGCGCGACAGAGAGGTGCTGGGTGAGTTTTGTTTTTCAGTTATCGATGTAACGAAAGTTCTACTAACTAAGGTATTCCAGAACACACAAGATCCAGAATTTGGGATTTTCTATACAGCCGCTTGCGCCGCCTGCCCGTCTGGCGGATCTTCCTCCAGCAGAAGCTCCTCCGGCCGAACCACTGAAGCGAGTAACACCACCATCAGTTCTAGTACGAAGGTCGCCGAGAACTACCCCAAGCCCTCTACCACAACCTTCAGGAGAAAAGAGAAAAGCAGGTTCGCTATTGTCTTCTGAAGATCGCGCAGAAAGTGGCTTAACTTTCTCAGGTCCTTCATCGCTCCGAAATGAAGCTTCTTCCGCTCCGGAGGAGGCACCTACCGCTGCGCTCCCGCGGCGAGTGTCACCACGTACACAGACTACACCTGCTATTACACAAATCAGATCGTCTTCTTCCCCTATTGATACCCCGACGAATTTTACGGCCACTGGGGTGTCTGCGAGGGCTAACACTGCCAAACCGGCGGTTGCTGCTGTGACTCCGGTTCCAAGGGGGAAGAGGACCAGGCAACCTAGCCCTGGGAAGTTTGTGAACACCCCCGAGGAGTCGACGCGGAATGAGGGGAGTAGCTCGGTAGCCATTGATGGGGTTCCGGAAAGTGAAACTTCAACTGTGATTGAGAAGAGCCCCGAGGGGAACAAGCGGAGAAAAGTTGTCAAAGAGGTTGAAGCATCATTAGATCTTGAGGTAGTTGAGGGCGACAATGAAAATGAGGAAATGGTTGGGGAACAGACGATGGGGCAGTCAATGATTGAGGAGACAGCGGATGAAGAGGAGGAAGCGGGAGCTGATGAAACAGTGCTGGAGACGCCGGTGCAGGATTTGGATAAATCCCAACCCCCACCAAATTCTTCGCCTCCTCTTTTCCTAGGTGGCCAGGATAGCTCAGAAGAGGAAGAGGAGGCAGAGGCAGAGGCAGAGCCCGAATCAACTCAACCAAAGCCTCAGCATCAGCCTAAATCGACTCCGCCAGGCAAACGAGTCCCACCTCTACCAGCGCCAGAGGAAGAGGGGATGGATGAGGGTCCGCAACCAGGGTCAGCGGAAAAGGACAAGGACATGCAACTCTCTGACGAGGAGCAGGAGAACGAAGATGAATCTGAAGCCGAGGAATCAGCCCCACGGATTACCAAGAAAGCCCCCAAGGCCTCCAAATCAACCGCTGCTCGTAATAAGCCAAAACCTAAACCGCCCAAAGATAACGATGAGTATGAGCATGGACCAACCACATTCCCCGTGGTCGTACATAGACTGGCGAAGGGCGATGCCGGCACCAAACTCCCAGCAGGAAGTCAGAGATCCGGTGTTAACCCTGTCGATGTTGTTAGTCAAGTAGCCACCGAGTTGATCGACAAATTCTACCGGAGGCTGAAGAGCGGGGTAGAGAAGAAGGCTGTAGAAAGCTTCAAGGAGGAGCTGAGTCTTAGGTTCTTGGAATTGGTGAGTTCATTCCCCCGTTATGTCAATCTCATACTAGCTAACACCACAACACAGACAGATGCACTGGAACACAGCATAACCCTCGCAGACCGTGTACGAAAAGCCCAGCGAAGGAAAAACCAGCTCATGGCAGAACTCCTAGCAATCAAACGTGAGAGAACCCAAGTCGCCGTACAAATGGACGACGTACGCCGTGATCACGAAATAGCCAGTAAGAGTAGTGATGTATTTAACCCCCTCCCATAATACCACAGCTAGCTAATCACGCCACCCCAGACCCAAAACCAAAATTCCCAACTCTTCGAAGAAATCTCCGGAGCCCTCGAACGCGGAAAGTCCCGTGCTCACAACGGCGACAATGAGCAAGATCACGCAGGCACAGCAAGCCTGGAAGGTCTGGAAGGTCTCGTAAGGAGAGTGTCTGCAATCGTCACCGGCGGCGGACGAGATGGGACGGGGATACTTGGTAAGGTTGTGGAGCTCAACCGCTTCCTAGAGAAAGCGGAAAGAGTGCTGCGGGAACGAAATGCCGGTGGTGCTACTGCTGCTACTATTGCGAGATAGATTGCCTTTTTTCGGTCAGTCGGGTGCAGGGTAGGGTAGGAACCCATTGACCGGAACAGACAGGGATATAATTGGCTGGTTAACCCCAAATAATTGCTCTTGCCAGACCTTGTATCATAGTTTGGAAAGGGGGCGGCTGCTGTATGTATGATAGTTGGCATTATTCGGGCGTTTTGTTTTGTTACTTGTGCTTGTGGAGTTTAGCTGGGATGAATCATTAGTACAGCACATAGGGTTTTATTTTTTTAGCATTGGTTCCATTATATTACGGGGTAGCAGAGGTTGTGCTTCAGTACGGTATTAGTAACATGGGGTCGGTGAATGCGGGCCGGTGGACGTCGGATGGGCATACCGGTAGTAGTTCTTGGAGCTCATATTTGATCACTGATGCTGTAATATTTTTTAGCCCCCCCATCCTACGATAGAGGTAATACCACAACTAGATATCACCACAAGGTCAACCTAACCCACTGAATGGTCACTGCGGATGCGAAACGCTCAAACTATATACGACCCTAGCTATCTAACTAGCTCCCAGCACAATTATCCACAATTGAACTTATCAAAATAGCCAAAAACGAAAACAAAAAAACACACTCCAACTCCCGAGATGAGATGCAACACTAGCGACAAACCCCAAATAGCCATAAATGATAATTACAACTGCGGTATGATACCCAGTCATTCACCTCAAGTCTTCGCGGTCGGATCCTTCCTTGAAATTACGATATTTCCCGCCTCGCCAACGCAGACCATGTACTCTCCGGAGAGGCTATAGGCGACGTGTCTGATTGTGGTTTTGACTCTTGGAATTTCCAGCGTGTAGTGCGCCTTAATGACGGCGAGTGGATCGCCCAAGGCGTCGCCTCGAATTGACGGGTGTTTAGTCGGTGGAGCGGTAGAAGCGGAAGGGGCAGCAGCAGCGGAGGGCCCCCTATCACTACCGGCGATGAGGCCCGTAGTACTCAACTCGGCGTTGGCAGTCGCGGAACTCTCCCTTTCGCTAGGGGTAGTAGTATCCCTGCCATCCCGGGTACCCGTATCGCCAGGACTTTTGCCATGTATCTCCGTGCGCAGCAGATTCCACATATGGACACGTCCAGTCGTGCTGCCCATGGCCAAGAATGTGTCTGCGCGCGCGCGCGTGAACAGTCCGAAGCGCATGAAGAACGGCTCCGTGTCCGGGATGGAGAATTGCAGTAGGCGATCGAAGCCATCACCGAAGGCGGAGCGCGTGGCGCGCCACTCGTGCGTTGTGGGCGCCTTGTCCGGGGCGGGAGGCGGGAGGCGGGAGGTGAAGTTTTGGATGGCCCAGAGGACGATTTTGCTCTCCCGTGCGGCCTTCGAGAGGATGTAGTCGCCGTGGAAGGCGAGACAGTCGATGTAGTTTGAGTGGATCATCGAGGTAGAGAAGTGTGGGTACATGAGGGTTATGGGCTTGTCCCCACCCGTAGATGCGTCTGGGAGGTCGGGTAGGACCCACAGGTTTACGATATGGTCCATGCCGCCGGATAGGAGGTATCGGCCCGAGGAGTGGAAAGCTATGGAGAGGATTGTCTCTCTGTGGCCCTCGCCCGCGCATATCAGTGCGCACGGTTGCCGGCCGTGGGCGGGGTCCAGACTCCAGATCCGGACGGTAGAGTCAGCGGACGCGGAGGCCAGGAGTGCTTGGTTCACCGGCGATGTAAGAATTTCCATGATCTCGTCACCGTGACCGCTGAGAGTTTGTGTGACTTTACCCGTCTTGACGTTCAGGATTTTGATGATTCCGGCTTGCCCGCCTACGGCAATCAGTGGATCTCCAGTTTCCAGGTCCTTGGTCCACGAAGCGGTGCATAGCGACTCGTTGAATCTGAGGTCGTCGAGAAAGTACTGTATCACTTCGAGGCCTTTCGTAGGATGTGGTCTCGCGATAATAGTTTCCGGACCGCCAACCACGGCAAAGACCGGGTCATCGGTGGGTTTGGTGTATGGGTAGAAGTACACGCCATAGTAGGTTGCGCTTTTAGTGGTGCCTCTATTTGGCTGTTTCGCTATAATTAGCTCCGTAGCATGTAATTCCATGATTTATTTAGGGTGGACGTACTCCAATGGTTGTCCTCACAGAGTGGAAGAGGGTTCTGCTGGACATTCTTGCAATCGTGGATTGAAGACCGGGCGGTGTAATCTACGGAACTCAGTCTGAGTTATAGCTGTGGATCATTGAAGAAGTACCGTGCGGTTTGGGGAACGGGGGCTTTCGGTGCTCGTGGGGTAAGCTTGTAGGGCAGCTCGTAGGGAAGCTCATAGGGGGTGGGTCTGGAGCTGTTGAAAGAAGTTGCGGCTCTGCGGAAAGCACCCTTCAAGGGTGCCATGGGCCTTTCGTTCCGCACCTGTGATTTGTTATGTTTGAGGGGTTATCACATCTTGCCAGAGGGAAGTCCACTCGAGCACCGTAGCGTACTTGAGCCGAGCTTCTAGTTTTATTTCCGTTTTTACTCCCATTTGTACCCCCCTTCCTTTTCTCGTAAAAACCCTTATAACATCTCCGGGAGCTCTGTAACCCCTAGATTCCGAGACAGAAGCTCCAGGAAGGGCTCAACGTTTTCCTGACATGATAATTACGATAGTATAAGATCAGCCCGCTGGGAGTGTTGGGTCTCATTAACCGGACGCAATTCTCTCAACCTACCAAACTAGTCCTATCGTGGGTTGACGGGCTGATTCCCGCTGATAACTGAGAAAGGATTTATGGGTTTTTTCACGGTAACCGTGGGGTACTGCATTCGAACAGTCGGCCACCATACTTGCGTTTTACGACACCGAGTGGTTTTAGAATTGGGCAATGGAGAGGACTACTCGATTACCGTTGGGGATGAATGCAGGAATACCTATTGGGTTGATGCTAGATGCAGACGCCGTGCGATATACCGGTACATTGGATCTATTCTAGTATCCTAGAGGTTGTTACAATGGTTGTGTTATATCGGTATCAGTGAAAAGGGCTTTCTCTGTTAGAATAAAGGCTTTACATTAATTTCATCTCCGTGTTCATCATCAATTCCCAGGCACAGTCCCCGGTTTTCTATGCTCCATGGGTAAGGTATAAATGCAAAGAAGTAGCGGTAGGTCTTTTGTAAATTTGGGGCCAACCCAACGTTAGGCATTAGATTTATTGTTGGGTAATAGTACCATATCCAAACATCATTCGAGTACCGGTGACTCGTGTGGCCAGTTGGTCGCTTTAAAAATGTCTCAGAACCCTTCGCCTTTCAACAGAGGTTCCTGCCGGACCGCCTGTACCATCCGTCCGCCGGGGAGTTGAAACGATACTGCAGCGTTACTCAGGACCACACACAATTGATTACTCGGGTGATTACTGGCGCTGTACTGTACCATACAATGCGGAATGGAAAGGTTCCTACAGCTATAGCACTCGAGTAACTGGCAGTGGATTGGTTTCCAATGCCCTCAACCCCCGACCTGGCGTTCCCTACTATGAGCACACCGGGGCCAGTGACAGCGAACTCACCCAAACAAACAAACGGACAAACGCCAGGTTCCGAGCCCCCGTGTCATGGAAGCTTTGGCAGATACCGGAATGGGTGTGTGTGCTCGAGTACCCGAGTACCGATAGTATACAAACGAGCGTGGTAGGGGAGCCAATGGCGGGGTTTCAGAGGAGAAGGAGAAGGGAAGCTGGGCGGTTTACAATACATCCAACAATGAAAGGCGATCGATCCTTGTGTGATGACTAGTTTACTGGTGGACGGACCTGCCTACTGAGGAGATCCATTTCTCCACCAACACCTGCTATCCCCAGGTGAACGGATAGAGTTCCTCTACTCGAGTAAGCTCCCGAATAATTCCAACACGATAGGCTACCGATAATAATATTATTATTGTGATATTTCCTCGGCATAAGATATCCTACCTAATACTCGTACATGTAGCACTGTACCAGTACGGTACTCTTAAGTTATGGATACCGGAGATACGTGTTTATGGAAGAATTTCCTCATGCTCTCAAATTACCTGCTCAGGCATTTACCCATATCTGAACCAGGTCCCAGCTGGGATTGGTGGATGCTATTGCTGCTCCTCCTCCTGTTCCTCTTGTTGACCCCTGCCTGATGTCTCGTCAACGAAAGTACGGTATCCTCGCAAAGTCGGTGTGGATGGCGGGTCCGGACTACTCGAGTAGACTATCTTGACCATCATGTTCACGAATGGTTGGACTTTATCTCCTTTCTGTGATGGCGGAATACCGGTAATCAATCCTCTGTCATCTGCTGCGATTGCTTCCGCTACGAGCTATCACATTGTTGCGACATGCCCTTGTAATCCCATCACACGGCCCGTCGAGCTGAACCCCTTGGGGTTCACCTCCACACCTCGCCTTCCGGGATTGTGATAGGGTCGCTTTAGGACAGACCGCAAGCGGTGCTACATGTACTGGATTCTGCAGTTGTTATCGACCGCCCACGACACGATCAGACGCTCCAACAAAATCTCCCAACTCAAGTCCTTTTCTTTTTTCTCCTTGTCCCATGTTTGCAACCCCATGATTGGTTTCCATCAGAGAGGAATAATAAAAATGAGGGATAAAGGAAAAAAAAAGATTCAGACTTCAACACCGATAACCCATTCTTCCCCCGATCGCCCGGAATTTTGATCTCCTTGGGATTGAGAGGTCTCTTCCGACTCAGTGGTGACTGGATCAGATTCAGAGCCCACAAGCCCCTTTATTGCAGATCTCTCGTCGCATTCGGTAAAGTTTGGGGTCGCGAAGCGATGGCCCGCCGGTGCTGGGTTCAAGTGTAGGGTAACGGGTGGTCATAGGTCAGAGGTCGAGAGGATTCAACGAAGAAGCCATGCAAGATCTGCATTTGCCAAGATATTTTTTGCATGGCTTGTCCGTTGTGCCCCCAGTTCCCTGAGCCGGCTCACGGTACGAGTATGGGGTACAGTACGGTACAGGTACTCGTACTCGTAGACTACGGTGCTCGAGTGCCGCCTGTGTACACGAGCACCGGTATGATATTTTGTTCGCACATAGCTTGGGTATACCGGTGTTGTAACCGGGGATCGCTACCGGTGTGATGCTCAAGTACGGTACCAGTATGATACCGGTATATACCCATACGGTAGCGTCGTGCGATCTAATCAGATGATCGACTCCTCCTTTGAGGACTCCATGCTATTGGTATCATACCTACCGGGACCCGAGCATACCCGGGCACGGTAGGGTGGGACAGAAGTTACCATGTAAGGTAGCCTACATGCCATGCTCCGTCTCCATTACAACCACAGCGATTGAAAAAACCACACCGAGTTTTCTGCCAAGACCAGCTCTCATTGGCTGGAAGGCTTTTCTCACAGCCTCGCTCTTTACCCCGCTCGGGTAAAACTTTTTCTTCTCCCCCTCCCCTCAGTGCCCACGATGTCAGGCCAGCCTGCCCCCCTTGTCCCTCCTGGCCCAGGCCCTCAACGCACTGCCTCCTCTCGCAATAGCTTGAGGTCCAACCCCATCGGCTCCCGGGCCCACACTCCCGTCCTCGCCCCCTCTCATGAGGACCAGTCCATTTGCCGCTCTGCTGCTGAAGCTGCGGAGTCCCTCTCTCTCGACCCCGCAGTCTTCCCAACCATGTTCACTCCGCCCTCCTCCTCTGACGATCTTTCTGACGGGGAAAGGCGCATCCTTCCCATGCTAGCCGCCTTGGTGGCCAAGGTTCACCTCCTCACATCTGAAGTGGCTGTCCTGAAAGCCACGGCCCCCCCTCCTCCTGTTCCCGCAGCTCCCCACTCGGACTCCCTGGTCATGGCTGCTCTACGAGACCTGTCCTCTAAAGTCACCTCTCTGGCCGCACGGCCCCCTCTGGGTCCCCGCGCCCCCACCGGCTCAGCCCCACCTCCTCCCCCTCCCCCCAAGAAAAAACCCATCCTTATTCTCTCTCGCCAAGGGGCTCTCACGGTCCCCTCAGCTGACTTCCCGATCCTTGTCTCAGGCCAGTGGTATGGCTCTCCAGAATCCTACGCCAGAGACAACAACGACTCCCGGGAGGCTGATATCTTCTTCGCCTCCGTCAACCCTACTGGTGGTGAAGCCTTGAAGGTCCCCAAGAAGGAGAGGTTTCCCACCCCCATCAGCCAGCACTTTGTCCCTGGCCCTCCTCCAGGCTACACCATTGACCCCTCTTCCCTCCCGCCCAAGTCCGACAGCTGGGCCCAGGTTGCGAGCTCGTTCAAGAGGGCGGGCAAACGTGCCACTGCTGCCCAGGTTGCTCTTGCATCGGCCTCCCGGGACAGTGAGTCAGTCAAACCCCCCCCCCCACTACCTACATCCCAACGTCGGTTCTACGCCCCCCGCCTCCACCCAGCTTTCTTTGTCGACCCCTTGAACATGTCCGCTGCCCTCCCTGACATCGTTGCCTCGGTGTTACGGTCGGCTGGCTGTACCCTCCCTCTCGCCTTCTCCGCGTCCGTTAATGCCAATGGGGCGGTGACCCTGACCGCCAATCCCAGGACCCCATCGTCAGCTTACGCCCCCTTTTTCCCCGCTCTTTCCAAGAAACTCAACCAATCCTTCACAGTGGGGGATAACCCATTCAAAGAGTTCCGCACTGCCCCACTTTTCGCTGACGTCCTTATACACAACCTCCCCCTCTCCATGCTCCCGGCTGACCCTGAGGAGCTGTTCTCTAAATTGCACGATTCCCTTCTTAACTCGATCGACCTCTCCATCCTCTCGGCTCGCTTCCTCCAACGGGACCAGGCCCTCCGCGAGTCAAAAAACACCACCTCAGTTGTCGTCGCTGTCCTCCCTCAAGATCTTTACCTACTTGGGCCTGACCTCCATCGTGATGGCTCTAAAATCCGTCTCTTCAACAGCATGAGGAATGTCCACCTCGCCCACCCCGCCTCTCGCAATACCCAATGTCGCAAATGCTATCGTTTCGGCCACTCAAAACCCCTCTGCAAGGAGGACCACCACACGTGCCCCATCTGTGCTAAATCCCATTTAAGGGCAGAACACAGGTGCGCAAATGAGACGTGCCCCAAACAGGGTAACCTCAAGGTGGTCCCCAATTGCTGTACCGCTACCCCCTCTCTCTGCGTTAACTGTAACAACGAACACCCGGCTACTTCCCCCTCCTGCCCGACGAGGGTGTCCCTGAAGGAGGCGTCCCGGCCCCCCAGGGACCAGGACATTCCTGATGCCCCCCAGCAAAGGCCCGCCTCGGTTGACCCCGTCACCCCCCAACAACAACTCTCCTCGTCCCAGCTCCCCCTGAACACGGCCCAGCAGGTTGCTGAAGATAGCCTTTTCATGGCTCGACACCTTACCCAACTCACCGCTCGCTCTCTTCCAGCTTCCTCTGGGTCCCGGCCTCCCTTGGCCGCTCCCATGCCCGCAAGACAGCTTTTCCCTCCTGGCGCCCCACCTACCAATTGGGCGGAGGATTCTACCCGCGACAACGATATGGAACTGTAAATGAGAGCACAACCTGCGCCCTCATTGTCAGATGCTCCTCCACATTCCCACTCCCCCCCTGGTGCCTCAGTTCCTAAGCTTTCCTTCATTCAACATAACTGTCTTGGTAGCAGTTATGTTTTTCATACTTTGTTTTCGTTTTTTACCTCGGCGGAAAATTCACCTCTTGTTGTTGCTTTGCAAGATATTCCTTTGTTTAAGGGCCGCCCATTGGGTGCTTGCTCTTATAAGTATTTTTTTCCTACTTTTTCCCTGGACTACAAGACACGTGTCGCGGTTTATGTGTCCGAAGAACTTTCTTCGGTTGTTTCTGTTCTTCCTTTGTTTTTTGGGCGGGGTGACTACATGGGTGTGAACTTTCGCTCCCCTCAGGGTGTTTTTGGTTCCCCCCACTTGTTGTTTCGTCTTTATAACTCTTACTCCACTGCTACCCGGAATGGGTCACTCCGAACTTTGCCCCCTGATTTTCTCTTCCCCCAACATCAGTTCCCTACTCTTTCACTTGGGGACTTTAATCTTCATCACCATCTTCCTGACCCTCTGCGGGTCATCCCACACTCAGAACTTTCGATTTCTGAACCTTACTTTACTAAGGCCTCTGCCAATGCCTTCTCCCTCCTTAATAACCCTGGCGTCTATACCAGGTTCCCCTTCGACAACCTGTCCAGGCCCTCCGTCCTCGACCTAGCCTTTGCCAACCAAAGCCTCATGCCTTACATTCACTGTTGGGACTCCTCTCTCCCCTCCATGGGTTCTGACCACATTGCTGTTTCCATTTCCTTTGGGCAGCTCTCCGTCCGCGTCCGTCCCCCCCCCCCAGACCTAACTGGAAGGCCACCGACTGGCCCTCAGTTGCCCCCATTCTCCAGTCCGTTATCGTCCCCTCGGCTCCCTCCTTCCCCACCTCGTCCTCGCTTGCCTCATGGTTCGACTCATCCCTGGCCGCCATCACCACTCCGGTATTGTCCGCCACCCCTACCAAACGCCCTTCCTCCTACTCGAAGCCCTGGTGGTCCCCAACCCTCTCGAGCCTTCGCCGCATCCACCACCACGTCTCTCGCAACTTCCGCAATGGCTCTGCCACTCGATGGGAGTTGACCCAGGCACGCAACTCTTACTTCAAGGCGATCAAGAAGGCCAAGGCCACCCATTGGGATCAGTTCCTCTCGTCTGCGGACTCGCGCTCCATTTGGAATGCCAAGAAGTTCGTATACGGCCGGGCCCCTGAACGTTTCCCCTCGCTCCCCAATGCCACTACTCCTCTCGAGATAAACTCAGCCCTCATTACTCATTTTTTCCCCCTCCCCCCACCTCCTCCTCCCCCTTCAATTCTCCTCCCGCCCCTTCCTGATGTCCCTCCCGTCACTCAAGATGAGGTTTCTCTTGTTCTACGACACTCCTCCTCCTCATCCGCCCACGGCCCTGACACTATCCCAGATGGTGTATGGAAAAATGTCCATCGGGTGAACAAGGACCTTCTTCCGTCACTGCTCACCCCCCTCCTCCTTCATGGCTTCCACCCCTCCTCCTTGAAAAAAGCGAATGGCATTGTCCTCGACAAGCCCGGCAAGGCCGATTACTCCATCCCAGCATCGTTCCGCATCATTGTCCTCCTTGAAACGGTCTCGAAAATTCTGGAAAGGATTGTGGTCTATCGCCTCGCTGCCTTCTCCCGCTCAACCCCCCTTCTTAACCTCCACCAATGTGGGTTGCTGGCTGGGCTAAGCTGCTACGACGCTGTGGCCACCCTCCAGCATGAGGTCCGCCTCCTCCAGACCACCCGTCTAAAGGTCTCCTCCCTCTTCCTTGACATCAAGGGAGGGTTTGACAACGTCAACTCCAACCAACTCTGTACCATGCTCCGCCGGTTCTCTACTCCTAGCTACATGGTCTCCTGGATTTCTTCTTTCCTCACTGCCCGTCAGTGCCGCCTGGTTTTTCAAGGCGCCCCGGGTGTTTTCTCACCAGTTTCTGTCGGGACCCCTCAGGGTTCCCCGATTTCACCTCTTTTATTTGTTATTTATGTCTCCCGCCTTCATATCTCCATCCCACGGGGTGTTGTGATTTCCTACGTTGATCATTTTTCCGTCACAGTGGGCTCCTCCTCCTATCGCTCTAACATCAGGGTCTTACAGCAAGCTTTTCTTTCTCTAAGCCGTTGCGCGGCCCCCCTGGGGGTCTCCTTCTCTGTCCCCAAAACTGAGCTTATCCACTGGCGTACGTCCAGGGATCGCAATCCTGTGTGTCACGCCTCTATCTCGATCAACTCTCTTCTTTTCAACCCGACCGCTGAGCTTCGATGGCTCGGCTACTGGCTCACCCCCTACCTGGAAACTTCCTCCCACTTCCACCACCGCCTGGCCCTGGCCTGGGCTTCCTTCGCACTCATCAAGCGGCTCAGCCCCGCCGGGAAAGGTCTTTTTCCCTGGTACTGCCGGAAGCTGGCCGTCGGCCTGTTGCTCCCGGTCCTCACCTATGGTGCTGATCTGCTTATCCCCAACGCCACAATTTTGCGCAAACTTGACTCCTTCTGGCACGAGGTCCTTTGCTGGATCACCAACTGTTTCAGGGCCACCGCCCCCACTATCCTCTACCGTGAAGCCTCCCTCCCCCCTATCTCCCTGGCCCTGCAGCACAAGAGAAAGCTGGCTGCCCTCCGCCTCCTCTGCTCCCCGGCTCATGTCAATCCTGCGACTGCCCGCCTGGACCCGCATGTCCCTATGTGGGACCCCTGGCGCGCCCCCTCACACCGCCGCCTTCTAGCTCCTCTGCCCAGGTCCTATCGTCCTCGCCTCTGGTCCACCGCCCCCTCTGCTTTCCGTCGCCACCTCCCCCTCGATGCTATCTCCTTCTCTGTCAAGGACCTCCTGCCTGACAAGCTCCCCCTGGCCTCCCCTCATCTACTACTTCCCCGCCCGTATGACCCGGCAGGAGCCCCACCGTATGGCTCCTTTAAGTCCAAGGTTGTCGCCTCCACCTTCGCTTTCTGGGCTGCCCTCCCAACCCCCCCCTCCTATTTGTTTCCTCCTTCCTTCACTCCTCATGCCTTCATGGGCTTACCCAAGTTCTCTGCTGGCCGACTTCATCAGATGAGGGCTGGCAAGAGCTACTTGGCTGCCCACACCTCTTGGTCCAACCGTGACCCCTCTACCCTTTGCCCCTTTTGCGAGGAGACGGATGAGACTTTCGATCACGCTGTCCTTCACTGCCCGGCTAAGGCCCAGGAAAGAGCATCCCACCTTCAGGGTATCTCCAGCCTAGTGCCTGACGCCCCCGTTTGGTCTTCGGCCCCCCTTATCATCAACTTGACCCGCTTCATTTCTTCCACGGCTACTGGTTTCCCGCCCAGCATGCCTCCCTTGGCATCTGGTTCTCCACAGGTGTCCCCCCTCCCCGGCTCGGCTGCCCCCCTGTCTCCCTCTCCTGCCTCCTCCTCGTGAGGCCTCAGGGGCTTACTTTTCCAACTTGCTGTTGCTTTTGGCGGTGGTTTTCCTTACCTGTTTGCCATTATTGTTTTTGGGTGCCCATGGTGTCGGCTATGGGTGGTAATTATGATGATGGGTTTCCTTACCTATGACTTTCCTTGGACTGGGCTGTTGTTTTGGTTTGAGGTTACTTAACTTTTTACGTTAGTCATCGTTGGCGATGCTAGGGATGTTGTTTTCCCACTTTGAAGGATTGGTTGCGTTATTTGAGTTTTGTTATTTTATTTGTTACTGCGTTGGAATTAAGGCTTTTTGTACGCCATAGCGTGAGCTGCATGTACGTTTTTGGGCCAGAATCAATAAACATATGAGGGAAAAAAAAAAAAAAAAAAAAAAGATAGCCTACATGCGTCGATGATTTTTCTGTCACGGTGGGCTCCTCCTCCTACCGCTCCAACATCAGGCTTTTACAACGCGCCTTCCTTACCCTCAGCAATCGTGCAGCCTCCCTGGGAGTCTCCTTCTCGGTTCCTAAAACTGAGCTTATTCACTGGCGCACATCCAGGGACCGGAACCCCGTCTGCTATGCCCAGATTTCTATTAACTCTCTTCTATTTAACCCAACCGCCGAACTGCGTTGGCTCGGGTTTTAGCTTACCCCCTCCCTAGAAACCTCCTCACACTTTCACCGCCGCCTGGCCCTGGCCTGGGCTTCCTTTGCACTCATCAAGCGTCTCAGCCCCGCCGGGAAAGGACTTTCCCCCTGGTGTTGTCGGAAACTCGCTGTTGGCCTGCTCTTTTCTGTACTCACCTACGGCGCTGACCTCCTCATCCCTTATGCCACCATCCTCCGCAAACTCGACTCCTTCTGGTACGAGGTCCTTCGTTGGATTACTAACTGCTTCAGGGCTACTGCCCCCGCTATCCTTTATCGCGAAGCCTCTCTCCCCCCGATCTTCCTGGCACTTCAGCATAAGAGAAAGCTCGCCGCCATCCGGCTACTCTGCTCCCCGCCCCATGTCAACCCAGCATCTGCCCGCCTCGACCCGCGTGTTCCTACCTGGGATTCCTGGCGCGCCCCCTCACACCGTCACCTCCTCGCCCCTCTATGAGGCTCCTATCGTCCCCGACTCTGGTCCACTGCTCCCTCTTCTTTCCGCTACCACCTCCCCCTTGACGCCATTGCTTTTTCTATCAAAGACCTTCTGCCCAACAGACTTCTCCTGGTCTCCCCTCACCTGCTACTTCCCCGACTGTACGATCCAGCAGGAGCTCCTCCGTATGGCTCCCTTAAGTCCAAGGTCGTCGCCTATACCTTCGCTTCCTGGGCTGCCCTCCTGCCCCCCACCTCCTACAAGTTTCCTCCTTCCTTTACCCCCCACGCCTTCATGGGCCTGCCCAAGTTCTCCGCCTGACACCTTCATCAGATGTGGGCTGGAAAGAGCAACCTCGCGGCCCACACCTCCTGGTCTAATCGTGATGCCTCTACCCTGTGCACCTTTTGCGAGGAAACAGACGAGACCTTCGATCACGCTATCCTTCATTGTCCAGCTAAGGCCCAAGAAAGAGCAGCCTACCTTCAGGGCATCTCTAGTCTAGCGCCTGAAGCCCCTGTTTGGTCCTTGGCCCCCCTTATTATTAATTTGGCGCGTTACATTTCCGCCACGGCCACTGGCTTCCCGCCCAGCATGCCTCCTTTGATCTCTCCCTCCCCACCGGTGTCACCTCTGCCTGGCTCGCCGGTGCCCTCATCCTCCTCCCCTGCCTCCTCTTCCTGAGCCTCAAGGGTTTACTCTTTTGGCTTGCCTTTACTTGCTTGCTGTTGTTGCTGTTGGGTGCCCATGGCGTCGGCTGTGGGTAGTGATTGTGATGATGGGTTTCCTTACTTATGACTTTCCTTGGTTTGGGCTGTAGTTTTGGGCTAAGGATTGCTTTACTTTTTTACGTTAGTCATCGTTGGCGATGCTAGGGATTTTGTTTTCCCGTACTGAAGGATTGGTTGCGTTATTTGAGTTTTGTTATTTCATTTGTTACTGCGTTGGAATTAAGGCTTTTTGTATGCCATAGCGCGAGCTGCATGTATGTTTTTAGGCCAGAATCAATAAACATATGATGGAAAAAAAATAAAAAATAAAATGTAGCCTACATGCCATCCTCTGTCTCCGTTACAACTTCGGTCATTGAAATTTACTTCCCAATCAGGAACGACTCAACACCAGAGAAACTATCACCACTTTTTGGGTCCAGCACCCTCCCCCTTAGGGGGTGCTGGCCATCTCTTTTATCACTTCCTTGCCCTCGGGCATCAACTTTACTGTTCCCTCTTGAGGTGTACCCTCAAGACTGCTCCTCCTACCCCATTTCAACATCTCAGGATGTTGTTTCTCCACACTTCCCCGCTTTTGTTTCGCACCTTGCTTAGTATCAGCACGGTCGGCAACCCCCATTCTTGATTCTTCAGACGGCTGGGAATACAGTTTGCGGTAAGCGGAAATGAAGGATTCTTCCCAGGAAGTCTCCCCAACAGGCCACGGTCGATTTCGCCTCTTTCCTCCTATTCTTCAGACAGTTAGTGGTGGGATCCCATCTACTAAGTGACGCTATCTCTTGGAGAACAAGGGACTACATGAGAGACGCGGGAATACACTTTCAGTCTGCTGGCTAGGTTGGAAACCGCCTAGAAAGACACGAACACGTTTCCGATAGTTAGATCAACCTTGGGTCTACCCCTCCTCTCCTCCCTCCACGGGATCAGCTGGTACCTTACTACCACCCCCCCACTACACCTGGTCCCATCACTTCTACACGGTTCCTCCACCTCTTGGCTGCCCGCGGCCTTGGGTTCTATACTTTGGCTAGCACCCTATCTGCTGGGCGGCATCTCCTCTGCCAGGCGGCCTTCTATACCCGCCATCTACTCTCTGCCATGGCGCCCCCCTGCCACCCCCCCTTGGTCCCCTGTGATGGTATTGCACTGCCTCCTTCATGGGCGGTACCTTGGGGCACAATTAGGGCTCCACTGCCTAGGACCTTTCAGGGTCTGCCTGCGGTACATTTCTTCCGCGCTTGCCTCCAGGTACATATTGGGGGGTCTTTTCTTACTTGAATTTTGTTTTTTTTTTCTTTTTTTGTCTTGCAGTGTACGCCATAGGTTTTCCTGTCGCTCTCTGCCTGTTTGATAGTTAGGTGTCTCCTTTCTTCTCTTACTTGGGGCTGTCTGGGGCCTTTCAGGATGCGGGAGTGTGCGGTTAGTCCCATACCAGAGGGACTTGGGGTGATGGTTTTTTCCTAGGAGGCGGGGAGTAATGGTTTCTTTCAGTACGCCATACCGCGAGGTCCATGAGCATTGTTCTGTACCATAATTAGTAACAATAAATGAAGAGAAAA